>SJYA01005465.1:0-25451 GCA_006410615.1 Neotragus moschatus
TTTGGGAGAATGGCACTGAAACGTGTGCTGTCGTGTGGGAAACGAATCATCGGTCTGTATTCGGTACAGGATACAGGATGCTTGGGACTGGTGCACAAGGATGATCCAGAGAGTTGATGTGGAGTGGGAGGTGGGGAGGGGGGTTCAAGATTGGGAACTCATGTACACCTTAGATGAAAAAAAATAAGAAAAATTAAAAAAAAAAAAAACACACTTCTGAGATGCTAAGTGTGGATCCTGGGGAAGAATCTTGACACTGATACTCTTGCTTCTTGAAGTGGATTCTCCTCTATAATGAATGAACAATATTTTTATTTTTGTCCTTTTATGTAAAAGCTAAAATTCTCTTGGCATTTGTCTCAGTTAGGTAAAACAATTACTAATGTAGAGACTTTGTAAAAGTGAAGTGATGTAAAGTGTACCTTTGAGGATCAGGGAATACCAGCATACAGTGTTACATACATATTTCAACAATTATAAATCAAATATAACTATGTTATAAAAATATTAAATAAGACATTTGCATTTATTTGAATTATAATAGAATTCACAGGGAAATTCATTCTCAACTTCACAGCTATGAATATACCTACTTGAAAATCACAATGCACTCCAGGGTATCATTTCATATTGAGAACTTTCTAAAAACCAAAGAGAGTTTTCTTAATATTTTTGGTACATTTCTCAAACATAGGATTACTAAAGTTTCTAAAAAATTGTTATTGAAATATATTTCACATAACATAATATCTATCCATTTTCAGGGGGCTTCCCTGGTGGCTCAGAGGTTAAAGTATTTGCCTGCAAGGCGAGAGACCCAAGTTCAACCCCTGGGTCGGGAAGATCCCCTGGAGAAGGAAATGGCAACCCACTCCAGTATTCTTGCCTGGAGAATCCCATGGATGAAGGATCCTGGTAGGTTACAGTCCACGGGGTCACAAAGAGTCAGACACTACTGAGCGACTTCACTTTAAAATGTACAGCAGGCCTCTTACATATGAACAAGTTCTATTCTGAAAGCACATTTGTAAGTCCAATTTTTTTCACCTAGGTATCAAACTAACATAATTGGCTATATAGTACTGTACTGTAATAGGTTTATTACACTTTTTCACACAATTAACACATAGAAAACAAACAAAAAAATAAAGAAAACATTTTTATTCTTACAATACAGGATCTTGAAAAGTACAATAGTACAGTACAACAGCTGGCACTTCTTAGTAGTATCAGCTACAACACCTCCGCTTTTATGATTCCTTCCAGACATTCCATGCTTTATATAAAGATATTATACTTCTGTACACTACACAGTACTATACAGTAAAGTACACAAAAGTAAAACCACTTATAGGGGATGCCTGCATATGACAATGTGCGCTGGTCATGTGAATTAACTTCTGTGACTGGACTTGCGAACACATGTTCACAACTTTGGAAGTTTGCAACTTGAAGGTTCACATGTAGGGAGTTTACTGTATAGTTCAGCCTTTTGTAGTATATTCACTGAGCTGTGCAACAGAAACTAGTTTAAGAGACTCCACTGCTTCAGAAAGAAATACTATATCGTTTCGCATTCACTTCCCATTCCCTCCTGTATTTTATTATATTTTTATTTCTATAAGATCAGAAATGCTTTGTCTCCTTTCATTCATTATTTCATAAAACTGAGCCCTATATTTTTGTCTTGGCTCTTTGTCTAGGTAACTTTTCTTATTTTGATGACCTTTTCCAAGATCTAACTTTTGGTGTCATTGACTTTATTATTTTTATATTCTCCATTTGATTTTTTAATCTCTAATATTTATCATTTATTTTCTACTGCTTACTTTGAATTTATATTGTCTTCTTTTTCTAATCTCTTAAGGAAGAAAGATGGATTAGTAATTCAAGACATTGCATTTTTTTAATATAGGTATGTATAGTTATAACCCTGTCTCTTATACACATCTAGATGTGTATAAGAGACAGGTGTGGAGGAAAGGGAACCCTTTTACACTGTTGGTGGGAATGCAAACTAGTACAGCCACTATGGAGAACAGTGTGGAGATTCCTTAAAAAACTNAATATAGGTATGTATAGTTATAACCCACTGATGGTTGCTATGATTGTATCTTATAAGTTTGATGTGTTATGTTTTTTTTTTAAATCATTTCAAAGTATTTTTTAAATACCATTCTCTTCCCCTCAATTACGGCCCAAAGGTTTTTTTAGGAATGTGTTGATTATTTCAATGTATTTGTGAATTCTTTAAATTTTTATTTTCCTATTGATTCCTAACCTAATTACACTGTATTAGAAATCATATTTTGCATGCTTCAAATCTTTCTAAATTTATTGAAAATTATTTTGTGGCTTGGTTTATGGTTCATTCATGAGAGTGTTCCATGTCCACTGGAGGAAATACATATTATATATATTTTTTTCTGTTGTTGGGTAGAGTATTATATAGATATTTGTCTAGTCTAGTTTATTGCTTTTATTTTGCATAAATCTATATATTACTGAAAGTAGGATTTAAAGTCTCTTAACTATTACTGTTAAATTGTTTCTTTCTTCCTTTGGTTCTTCCGTCCTCAATATAGAGCCTTGATGTACTCCTTTCCCAATCTGGAACCAGTCTGTTGTCGTATATTCACTTTTAACTGTTGCTTCTTGACCTGCACACAGATTTCTCAGGAGGCAGGTCAGATGGTCTGGTATTTCCATCTCTTGAAGAATTTTCCACAGTTTTTTGCAATCTACACAGTCAAAGGCTTTAGCATAGTCAATAAAGCAGAACTAAATGTTTTTCAGGAATTCTCTTGAATTTTCTATCATCCAGTGGATGTTGGTAATTTGATCTCTGGTTCCTCTGGCTTTTTTAAATCCAGCTTGAACATCTTGAAGTTCACATACTGTTGAGTGGCGAAGAATTGATGCTTCTGAACTGTGGTGTTGGAGAAGACTCTTGTAAGTCCCTTGGACTGCAAGGATATCAAACCAGTCCATCCTAAAGGAAGTCAGTCCTGAATATTCACTGGAAGGACTGATGTTGAAGCTGAAATTACAATACTCTGGCCACCTGATGTGAAGAACTGACTCATTGGAAAAGACCCTGATGCTTGGAAAGATTGAAGAGAGGAGGAGAAAGGGACAACAGAGGATGAGCTGGCTGGATGATATCACCTACTCGATGGACATGAGTTTGAGCAACCTCCAGGAGTTGGTGATGGACAAGGAAGCCTGACATGCTGTAGTCCGTGAAGTCCCAAAGAATCAGACATGACCGAGTGACTGAACTGACCATTTGGTTATAGTTTTTGTTTCATGTGTTTTGGGGCTCTTTTGTTAGTTGCAATAATATTTGTAATCATATTTTCCTGATGGATTTGTACTAGTTTTATTATTAAATGCCACCTTTCGTCTCTAGTAAAATATTTTGTCCTATAGTCTGTTAGTCTCATATTAACATAGGTACTCCAACTTTCTTTTGGTTTTATTTACATGGAATATCTTTCCTCTTCATTTTATTTTCAATCCACTTGTGTTTTTACATATGTCTCTTGTAAACAGCATATTGTTAGACTTAAGATTTCTGTCATTTTTTTAATCTATTATCTCAATTTCTGCTTTTGGGAGTATTTAAATTATTCACATTTAAATACTAATTTAAATACATTTGATTACTACTAAGGTTGAGTTTGAATTTGACATGGGTTTTATGTCTTTTTTCCTCTGTTACTTGATTCTTGTCTGTTTTTGTGTCAAATACACACACACACTCACACACATATATTCAAATGATCTTAGTAAAAAAAGAAGTGTCTCTGTTTCTTAATTTATGAAACTAATGTGCCCCTCAAAAGGGATACAAAAGTGAATTTCCCAAAGTGAATCTTATTTTTTACTTAATAAATAAACTGCTGCTTTAAACATACTTTTACTATGTTAAATAAGAACTTACTTACAGTGTAATTGTAACTTCCCACACCTCCAAATTGCCACTACACTCCTATGTATCTATTTCACAAATTTTTAAATTCTTTGAGTTTTCTTAGAGTGGGGCATATTCATTCAAAAGTGTTATCATCTAACTTTTGAACTTGATGAATATGTTTATTACTTCATTGTGATGACATCACATCACATCACATTGTGATGACATCACAAGTATATGCACATGTCCAAATTCATCAAATTGCATACCTTAAATATGTGCTATTTTTTACATGTTTATGCCTCAATAAAGCTGTAACATACAATAAAATATCATTTACCATTCAGTAGAGTTCAATAGCCACTTATTAAGAAAATTTTAGAAGAAGAATATACAGTGTAGGTGACGAATAGATTCAAGAGACACTAGTAAACAAAGTGACCAAACAATTGTGAATAGACATCTGTAATGTTGTACAGGGGCAGCAAACAAAACCATTCCAAAGAAAAAGAAATGTGAGAAGGCAAAGTGGTTGTCTGAGGAGGCTTTACAAATAGCTGAGGAGAGGTGAAAAGGGAAAAGCAATGGAGAATGGGAATGGTACAACCAACTAAATGCAGAGTTCCATAGAATAGCAAGCAGAGACAAAAGGCTTTCTCCAATGAAACAAGGAAAGAAATAGAGGAAAAGAAAAGAAAGGGTAAGATTAGAGAGTTCTTCAAGAAAGTTGGAAATATAGGAGGAACATTTCATCCAAAAATGGGCACAATAAACAATGGAAATGGTAAAATCGAATAGAAGCAGATGAGATCAAGAAGAGATGGAAAGAATACACAGAAGAACTGTACACAAAAAGACCTTAATGGCATGAATAACCATGACAGTGTAGTGTTTCACTCAGAGCTAGACATTCTGGAGTGTGAAGTCAAGTGGAACTTAGGAAGCACTGCTGCCAATAAAGTTTGTGCCAGTGATGGTATTCCAGCTGTACTCTTTAAAATCCTAAATGATGATGCTATTAAAGTGCTATACTCAATTTGTCAGCAAATTCGGAAAAGTCAGCAGTAGCCACAGGACTGAAAAATGTCAATCCTCATCTCAATGCCCAAGAAGGGAAATACTAAAGAATGTTCAAACCACCAGACAATTGCACTCATGATCGATGCTAGTAAGGTTATGCTAAAAATCCTCCAAGCTAGGCTTTAGCATTATGTGAACTGAGAACTTCCAGATGTTTAAGCTGTGTTTAGAAAAGGCAGAGGAACCTGGGATAAAATTGCCAACTATCATTGAGAAAGCAAGGGAATTCCACAAAACATCTTCCTCTGGTTCATTCCTTATGCTAAAGCCTTTGACTGTGTGGATCATAATAAACTGTTGAAAACTCTTTAAGAGATGAGAATACCAGACCATCTTACCTGCTTCCTGAGAAATCTGTATGTGGGTCAAGAAGCAACATCTAGAACCCTGTATGGAACAACTGATTGGTTCAGAATTGAGAAAGCAGTATGACAAGGCTATTTAGCGCCATCCTATTTAACTTATATTCTGAGTACATAATGCAAAATGTCTGGCTGGATGAGTTACAAGCTGAAATCCAGATAGGTGGGGTAAATATAAACAGCCCAATCTCAGATATGCAGAAGATAATACTATAAGGACAGAAAGCTAAGAGGAACTAAAAATCCTCTTGACAAGGGTGAAGGAGGAGAGTGAAGGGGCCAGCTTAAAATTCAGTATGGAGAAAACATAGATCATAAGATCAAAACATAAGATCATAACATCCAGTCCCATCACTTCATGGCAAACAGATGGGGAAAATGTGGAAGCAATGACAGATTTCCTCTTCCTTGGCTCTAAAATCAGTGCAGATTACGACTGAAGTCATGAAATTAGAAGATGCTTGCTTTTTGGCAGGAAAGCTATGACAAACCTAGACAGTGTGTTGAAAAGCAAAGACATCACTTTGCCGACAAAGGTCTGTATAGTCAAGGCTATGGTCTTTCCAGTTGTCATATATGGATGTGAAAGCTGGACAATAAAGAAGGTAGAGCACTGAAGAACTGATGCTTTTAAACTATGGTCCTAGAGAAGACTCTTGAGAATCTCTTGGACAGCAAGGAGATCATACTAGTCAATCTTAAAGGGAATCAATCTTGAATACTCTTTAGAAGGACAGATGCTGAAGCTGCAATACTCTGGCCACCTATATGAGCAGCTGACTCATTGGAAAAGACCCTAAGCTGGCAAAGATTGAAGGCAGGAGGAGAAGAGGGTGACAGAGGATGAGATGTTTGGATGCCATCACTGATTCAGTGGACATGAACATGGGTAAACTCTCGGTGATTGTAAGAGTCAGGGAATCCTGGCGTGCTGTGATCCATGGGGTCATGAAGAGTGGGACATGACTTTGAGACTGAACAGCAAAGAAGGAAGCAAGAGGGAGCATGAAGTATCAAGGAGATAGATTTAAAGTCTTTTGTCTACTAAACCCAAAATCTGTACCGTCTCATGTACATTTTCTATTAGCTGCACTTTATTTTTCTGTGCATTGTGACAAATTTTCCTCTTTGTAGTGAAAACTGGATGTTTTCAATCATATGTTATAACAACTTTGGTATTCAACTCCTCTTTCTAAGGTTTCTTGTGATGTTTTGTTTTGCTTTCGGGAGTGGGTCATTGTGTTTTTATTTATATTGTTTTTTCTAGCACTTTCTTTGAATAATTCTGTGGATTCTGTTGTCTGTAATGGATAACCATAGAGTTTTCTGCTACTCTGCTATTTTTTAAACTTGCTGTGCTTTATTATTTTAAACTGACTTTATAAGGTTCAATAGTGGGTTAGTATAATTTGTTAGCTAATGACTGGTCAAAAGATTTCCTAGATGCCTTGTATGTATGTCTTCCACTCTTTGTTAGTGTCATCAATTTATAAGACAGCCTTTGAATCTACCTCTTGCTTGCTTAGCACTTCTAAGTTCTGCCAGAGTTTAGGGACTGGTGCCTTTTCCCTCCCAGATACTTTTTAGGGCATATACACAGCTTTGAGCATGCATCAAACTTTTTTATAAACACAGAAATATGTGGGAGATTTTCAGATTTTCCTGTGGTAGTCTTATTTTCTGGCATTCTCTTTAAATTCCTAGAAGGATTTTGGTTTTCACTAACTGAAATTTAAGAAAAAGAAAAAAAGGAAAAAAAAAATTCCAGTAATCATCAACCTTTCATTGATAGCAAAGCAGCAACATCATTAAGGGATGTTTCCCAGACACTAAGGACTTGCCAGAGTGTGTATGTGTGTGTAAAGAGTAAAGGAGTAATCTGTGGAACTGGGAGTGATGAAGAGTGGGCCATCCCCCTGGAGTCATAATAGAGGGGAGAGAGCAAAGCCTCAGAGAGGCTTGGTTCTGGAGAAGAGTCCTCAGAGGCTATGTTGAGCTCAACTCTCAAGAACAGCAGCTGCTTTAGGTTCAGGAGCCTGCACTTGCTGTGGTAGATTTTCAGGAGGGGCTATAACCATGAGAATGTTCTCAGATGGACTCAGGTTCATCCATGCCCAGGAGAAGGTGACATGAAATTCCACAAAGTAGACATGGCAGTGATTGCATGCTCCAGGATGGAGAAGAGCAGCAGCAGCACCAAGAGACACTTCTGGGGCACTTGGGCACACTGGCTGCTAGCAGCCAGTCCCAGTGCCAAAGTCCAGCCTCCAAGGTACACAGGGAGCTGAGTAGCTTCAGCCTTATGCTGACCTTCATTCTAGACTTGTGCAATTTGTCTTCTTGCAACAAAGAAAAGCAATGCTCTGGTTACCAGATAAATGTCTGAAAAATCCACAAAGTTCAGGGTAGCAGCCAGAATTTCCCCACAGCCAACATGAATCAAGCCAGTAATGATCAGCAGGGACCCCACAGTGGTTGACTATCCCTGGAAGAAGAGCTTCTTCTGGCTAAGATGGGCATTATCTAGGGGGGTTGGGCTGTGAAAATGGCTCCTCTGGGCTTTGCCTGCATCCTTGGGATTTCAGGAGAGGGACCATCACTGACTGTTGCTCCTGCCTTGTCATCACTCCACTGACAAGCTGGTTTCTGAAGGCAGATGGGCTGTGGCCTAGGCTGCTTCAAACTTGTTGGAGGGAACTGGAGTCCTGGTCTAGGCCAGATCACAGCTTTAGGCATTGGGAGACACTACCAGCAGTTTGTTAAGTTTCAGTAATGCATTTGAAGTAGGTTTCTCCTATAACGGTTGAACTCAAGTCAAACCAAAAAGTCACCATTCTTTGAGACTGGAGATTTCCCAGAGAAATGCAAGTTTACAGAAACACTGACTATGCTCTACAGATAGGGTTTTTCACAGACTTCTGAACATGGTTACATCTCTCTCATCATTTGCAGTGCTTCTGGCTTTTAGTTACTGAACTTTCAGCTGGAAAGGGAGGAGAGACGGGATAGCCTTGAATCTGACGCATCACAGACCTCTTACAGTGTTACAGAGGTTATGTAGCTTCTCCTGGGTCTTCAGTTAGTTCTGTAGCTTTGACTAGCTGCCAGAATTCTGAATTGTTGATTTCCCCCATATTTTCACTGCTTTGTTGACAAGAGTCACTGAGATCCACAGCCCACTATTCCGGAATACACTGACAGAGCCTCTGTTTTGAACTGTCACTCTAAAGTCAATAGCCTTTATCCTAATAATAATCATTTCAGGCAATTTTTGTCTTTCTTTTGAGATGTCAACCTATTTGGTACCTCTTGAAACACCTTGTTATTCCTTCTCCTAGTTGTGGATAAGTAGTTTATCTCTTTATAAGTAGTTTATTTCTTTATTTTCACCGCCAGCCCATCCCCCATCTTCAGCTCTTTTAATTCCTTACTCACAGGTGCTCTATTTTTCTTCGATTTCACTAGTAAATCCCTCTTCCCTTTGTCTTCCAGATTTAGTCTTACATTGATCCACTGCATTTTCACCTTTCACTGATTACTACCTTTCAATGGTTCTGCCTAGTAAGTATCGATTAACTGTGGCAACTCTCTTTTTAACCTTGCAGTCTTTCATAAATTTTTCTCTTCTGTGTATAGTATCACTTCACCCTTTTATTTCTATTAATTGAGCTGCTCATGACTATGTAAATTATTCTTTTGATTTCACCAAAGTGTCAACACTATAGAAATGACAAATTACACTACGACTATTTTCACCAACCTTTTAAATTTATGAGTTTGACATTTCTGGAAGTACTTTTCTCCTCATATTACTAAATGTACTAACAATGGTAGTTATCCAACAGGTTTTCCGGCTCAAACACTGTAATGGTTTTAGAAGTAACAGTAGTATTGATCCACTTTGCAAAATCACAGCATGATTCAGAATTTAAGTACTGCCACTTATTTACATTCTTTCTTCTCACCTATCTTTTTCTTCATATGAATAAGTCTTCAGAACAGATGGTGGAATATTATCAATAAAAAGTGTTGTTAGCCTCAGTGGGAATCTGCTATGCTTAGTCAAAATGTATTGCTTAGCCACCTGCCCATTTATCACATGCAAGACATTTCTCTGTTTTAGGCATTTTATGGGAAGATAGCTATTTTTTTTTTCTTATGGATTAAAGAACAGAGAAAATATTCAATTTTCTAATAGCGCTTTTACAATACAATATATAGCCATATAACATGTAGCTATAGTTTACATTAATTGCTGACTTTACTTTAATGATTCTTCTTTTAATTAATCAAGTTACTTAAACTTCTCAAGTCTGAAGATTTGTGATTTTAGAAAGCAAATTTTTGAGAAGTTAAATCAGATCCTAATTTCTAACTAATACATAACAAAAACTTAACCAAAAGTAGATAGAAGATACTCAGTTACTGTAAGATATAATATGTTACATCCAATGTGTTAACAATTTAACTGTATGTGTATGGATTGGATATTTGTGTCCCTCTCCCACAATTTTTTAGGTTTAAGCCATAACCACCAATGGGATGATATAGAGATGGGGCCTTTGAGAGATAATTAGGGATACATTAGGTCATGGCATGAAGATGTCATGATAGGATTTATGGCATTCTAAGAAAGAAAAATAGAGAGAGCAAAGCAAAGAAAGGCCCTGGGAGAACACTGTGAGAAGGGACTATTAGCAAGCTCAGATGAGAGCTCTCACTAGGGAATTGAATCAGCAAACATTCTTATCTCGACTTTCCAGCCTCCAGAGCTCTGAGAAGGCTATATTTTTACGGCAGAATTAGCAAACAAAGACAGTATATTTATTTATAGGTCTCATTATTCTACTGTCTTAAAAATATAGTTTATATCCCATTACTGCCAAAATATCATCCTTAATAAAAGTTAAGCAAGAAGTAACTTTTGAAAACCTCCACTCTAAACTCTTAATTAAATGAAGAAAATGATAACCATTAATGTAATGGATTTATCCAACTATTTTGCAGAAAAACATCCTATGTTTTAAAGAATTATTTCTCACATATTTATATTTTTACTCCATTTTGTTAAATAAGTTATAGTAACAATTTTAGATCTATTACTTTTGAAATGTTCTATAGGTAAGAATTAGTGATATATTTGGAGAGAAAGCATTGTTAACTGTGTACACAGATCTGCAGATATCAGCTATAAAATAAACTTGATGGCTAGAATATCTTAGATAAAATGCCTACTACATAACAGTTATGCTCTGAGAGCAGTATCATATGAAATTATATGAAATTATCAACATTCTTAAATGCATAATGGACTTTAATGAAACTACCAAAAGTTAAAGAACATCGCCAAGAAAGCATTTCATCAGTGATTACTACAAGAAGCAGACACATATAGATACCATTTACTAAACATAAGAAGGATATATCTAGTAGAGGAGAAACAGTCTTTGCAAAGCCTGTTTGCATCTTTCAGTCCTAATGATTAAAAACATACTTGCTGATATTTTTGGAAATGGAGTCTCACTATCTCCTATATAAAACATCCAGAAGCTAGAAAAGGAATTCATTTCTTCCCTACTCAGTCTCCAGATCCAACAGATGACTGAAGTAATACCTCTTTCTGTACTGAAAGTGGAATTATAATAAGAAATATCAACTCTGTAATTTTTTTTTAAATTAGATTACTTCCCGAGCATTTTGAGGAGGCTACCCATGGTAAGTTTCTGGTAACCTAGTATTGTTTCAGAGCTCAGGTGCTCATCCAGTAATGTGAGATTTCATCTTTCTGGTCATATATACACATAAATTTTAGTAAAAAGGAAAGATGATCACCTGCGTTAGAATTATAAGGACAAACATTTGTATTCAATATCTATTATTTTACAAGGCATTTTCCCTAAATTATGCAAGTCCCTGTATCTTTACCTTTAAAATAAGAATAATAACATCTATTTTTCCTGAAATTTTATAAAGATTAAGTAAATTAAATAAGGTTCCTAGCACTCAGTAAGTGTCCAGTAAGTGTGTGTTTACATTTTAAACATGAAGGAAAATCATCACGGGAGTACTGAAAAATATCCAGCTCTTTTTTTTTTTTTTTGGATTCTTGCAGATATTCACTATGCAACTCTGAGGAAAGGAGTAGTATCATCAACAAAGGTGACTATAAATGGATCTATATTTTAAAATCACTTAGTAGTGTAATGTCACAAGGAAACTACAATCACCCATATAAGAAAACAGATACTTAGCCAAGATTACTGCAGCAAAATAAAGCTATACCAGTCATAACCATGATAGTTTTTTGAAAGCTAACTATGAGAAAGGTGCAAGATATGAGTTCAATCCCTGGATTAGGAGATTCCCTGGAGAAGGAAATGACTTCCTACTCAGTGTCCATGCCTGGGAAATCCCATGGACAGAGGATCCTGGCAGGCTACAGTCCAAGGGGTTGCAAAATAGCCAGACATGACTTACTGACTAAACAACAACAACATGTTTGTTATAAAAATTTAGTTTTCTATCAATTATTTCATGACCATATAAAGTTAAAATTAGATCTGTGACAATGGTTGATACTTCTTGAGAAATGCTCTTGAAATCTGGGAAACATTTCAATTAAAAGAAAATATGACACATTAAAATAAAAAGAGAAGGATCCTTCAGTCAATCAAAGAAAGGTATGATTAGGTATGTGCTTAGTTGCTCAGTTGTGTTCAACTCTTTGAGACCCCATGGACTGCAGCCTGCCAGGTTTCTCTGTCTATAGAATTCTCGAGGCAAGAATACTGGAGTGGATTGCCATACCCTCCTCCAGAGGATCTTCCTGACCCAGGGATCCAACCCAGGTCTCCCTCATTGCAGGAGGATTCTTTACCTTATGAGCCACCAGGGAAGCCCATGAGTAGGTACAGGAAGCATTAAAAGGAAAAAAAAAAAAGCTTCAGATAACTGTAGCAGAATCTTCAGAATTTGGTGAAGACCGAATATATAGGAAGAGACAAAAATATTTCAAAACTTCAAAAAAGGTTAGAAAAATTAAGTATTTTTTGTTGATTATATTGGTGATTATCGAAATTAATAAATATGTCACTGAGAAAGAACAGAAAAAGGATATAATATTAAGTGGGTAGCTAGCAATGTCTACCACCTGACTGCCAAATAATATAATCTTCCTTCTGAGATGATTTGAAAATGTTACAATACACAATGTGTGTATGTATCCCAGGAAAAATAACAGAGTTAAAAAAAAAAAAAAAAGGCTGGGTGATAGACTATTTCTTACCCTACCAAATAATCTACTCCTAGTTTATCATAATTAAAAGAAATTTTTGTGAAAATAAAAACAATTTCAATAGAAAATAAAGACATAAGACACTAACAATCATAATTAATGGTACAGAAATATCTTGATAAAATTATAAAGGCTGGAAGAGACAACATAGGTTGAATCCGATTAAGTCAGACAACATGTTAGCTCATTTTCTATATATTATCACCTCCCAGTAACTCTAAGAACTTGATGTCATTATCTGCATTATATAGATCAGGGATTCATAATTTTAAAATGAGTAAGTTTTCTAAGGAAAAAAAAAGTAGTAAGTGGTAGAACTGCAAATACAATCTAGATCTGACTACGTAAATCTTGCTCTTTCATGATGCCTGCATGAGAATCTGGCAACTAAATAAAGAACTCAAATCCAAGTAAAGATGTTTCCACACTCTGAGAATGTAAACAAGAACAAGTGATATATATTTAGCCTGCTTTTTTCTGACTAGTGAAATTCTAAAGGTCAGTTTTCATTCCAATAACAAAGAAGGGCAATGCTACAATACAACTGCATTCATCTCACATGCTAGCAAAGTAATGCTCAAAAGTCTCCAAGTCAGGCTAAGATCAAAATTACCCAAGACAGGCTTCACTAGTACGTGGACCAAGAACTCCCAGATTTTCAAGCTGGATTTAGAAAAGGCAGAGGAGCCAGAGATCACATTGCTAACATCTTCTAGATCATGGAAAAATCAACAGGATACCATTAAAACATCTACCTCTGCTTCACTGACAATGCTAAAGTCTTTGACTGTGTGGATATAACAACAAACTGTGGAAAATTCTTCAAGAGATGGGAATACCAGACCACCTTACTTGCCTCCTGAAAAATCTGTATACAGGTCAGGAAGCAACAGTTAGAAACAGAAATGGAACAACCGACTGGTCCCAAATTGGAGTATATCAAGGATGTATATTGTCATCCTGCTTATTTAACTTATATGCAGAGTATATTATGCAAAATGCTGGGTGGATGAAGCACAAGCTGGGATCAAGATTGCTGCGAGAAACATCAGAAACTTCACCACCCTTATGGCAGAAGGCAAAAAGGAAGTAAAGAGCCCCCTGATGAAAGTAAAAGAAGAGAGAGAAAAATCTGGCTTAAAACTCAACATTCAAAAACTAAGATCATGGCATCAGGTACCATGACTTCATGGCAAATTGATGAAGAAACAATGGAAATCATGACAGAATTTATTTTCTTGAGCTCCAAAATCACTGCAGATGGTAACTATAGCTATGAAATTAAAAGATGCTCACCCCTTGGAAGAAAAGCTATGACCAATGTAGACAGCATATTAAAAAGCAGAGACATTATTTTGCCAACAAAGGTTCATTTAGTCAAAGTTATGGTTTTTCCAGTAGTCATGTAAGGATGTGAGAGTTGAACCATAAGAAAGCTGAGCACCAAAGAATTGATGCTTTTGAATTGTAGTGCTGGCAGACTCTTGAGAGTCCCTTAGACTGCAAGGAGATCAAACCAGTCCATCATAAAGGAAATAAATCCTGAATATTCATTGGAAGGACTGAGGCTGAAGCTGAAAGTACAATACTTTGGCCACCTGATATGAGGAACTGACTCATTGGAAAAGACCCTGATCTTGGGAAAGATTGAAGGCAGGAGGAGAAGGGGATGACAAAGGATGAGATGGCTGGATGGCATCACCAACTCAATGGACATGAGTCTGAGCAAGCTCTGGGAGCTGGTAATGGACAGGGGAGCCTGGCGTGCTGCAGTCCATGGGGTCACAAACAGTCAGACACAACTGAGGGACTGAACGGAACTAACCTAGATATGTTAGCTCTGAAAATTACTCACAGATTCTTATTATTCTATATTCAATTTTTCAAGATGACATCACATTGTATTTAAACAAGGGTTATTTAATAGAACTTGTTTTAATAGACCCTTTGAAGTGAATTTGGTGTTCATGTAAAGTGTAAGACTTGACAGGAAAAGAGACACAATTCTTATATCCTTTGAAGATAATGAAACTTTGAAATGACATTACACTAATCAAAACAGAACTACATTAAAGCTGTAGTCATCATCAACAGAGATTATAAAGTGTGATAAATGACAGTCAAGCAAATTATGTATCTTGAAATTGGTACACAATAACAATGAGATCAATTACCACATTATATAGTTCAAAATGTTATCAAATACTATGACAAAAAACTAATTTTAAGGTTACCATTTAAGAGATTAAATTTTTGCATTCTTTTAATATCAATAGATAAACATCATGATGAAATTTCATCATTTTCAAGACTACAAAACTACTTGAACATTCTAGAAAACTTCTTGCAGAAATACTCATAGTTGATTTCTAATTGGCTAAATTTCAGTGAGTGTCCTAACTGGCTGGCTCCAGATATACTTTAATGATAATATAATTTTATAAAGAAAAAAGAAAAAGAAAAAAACCTCCAAAACACCGTTTTTATTATATATAGCAAACAATTTGCTTTCATATATTCCACCAGCTAATTCCTCATAATCATTTGGCTCATTTGCTTATGTACATTTTTGCTTATGCTTGGGTATCAGCAAGGAAAAATACAAAGAAAACAAAATTTTCCTGTTTATTTTACCATGTAAGCATAGATATCTGCCGCACAGAGCTGACAAAACATGCTGGACATGCTAAAGTGGAAAGAGGATAAAGGGCCTGGAGAAGGTAGAATTAAATGAGAAGAAAGTATTAGAACAATTCTCCTCCTCCTCCTCTTCCTTTTCTGTCTCTTTCTCCTCCATTACCTTCTCCTCCTTCTTGATCTTTATTTCATTTTTCTTTCTTTCCCTTCCTCTGTCTGCATCCCCTTCTTTTTTCCTCTTTTTTCTTATTAATATAATTTATTCATTTATATCATTAATATCTTTCACATTAGCTGTTGAAAAGTTGTAAATTTGTGACAATAAAATAGTTCCTAAAAGAATAATTTACAATGTAACACTAGAATATATTTTCATTAGATCATAGTGAGTGTGCTATCTTCAAATTACAGAGAAATACATAATGATGTAATTTAATCTCATTACCATTTTTTCAAGGTAAATTATTAAATTATTAAAAATAATTACTGGACACTGAATACATAAGTGTAACTCTCTTTCAATGTGCGTTAATCCTCCATAGTCTTATATAACCCACTTGTAATATCAAGGAGTTAATTGAACGTTATAATTTGGATAAGCAATAGCTCTAATGATGGCAGTTTCTCAGCCTATAACTATAATATGTTGGTCTTACAGGAGAATGTGAGGAAAGGGTATTTGAGTAATGGGACTAATTTTGTAAATAAAACTTAGATGGCACTATTTTATCTGGATAAAGCCACACTCTTTTTTTAACATTGCTTAAAATATTTCATAAAAACCTCACTTAGCCATCTCTGTCTCTTCTGTTTATTGTTCAGAAACACAGAGTGATGTCTTTAAAAACCACAATACAATCCTTTAATACATAAAACAGAATGAGAAGTAAATGTCAACAAATTCAATCACCTATCTAAGTGTTCTTCTTACAGTATCCTAAGATTTTACACAGCTTCTGCTTTGAATGTTTTCAATGAAAGAAACTTGATAAAGTTTGTTATCTGTAATGATAGCTTTTCAAGTATTTAAAGACAGCCATGTCTTCCAAAAGCCTCTCTTTCCAGACAATACATAAATTCTGCAAAAATTTAAAATTATTATTGGAAGAGATACATTTGGCATATTCTAAATTCAAAAAACAGTGCAACTAAGTTTAGCATAGGATCTAGAAGATTTTGTAAAAGGCTTACAGTGGCACAGTGGTAAAGAATCCACTTGCCAATGTAGGAGACTTGTAGAAGACATAGGTTTGATCTCTGGATCACAAAGATCCCCTGGAGAAGAAAATGGCAACCTGCTCCAGTATTCCTGCCTGGGAAATCTCATGGACAGAGGAGCCTGGCATGCTATAGTCCATGGGGTTACAAAAGAGTTTGATATGACTGAGCATGCATGCAAGAAAAGCAAGAATTTTTTGTTTGTTTGTTTCATTGAACATACGAATGTACTGTGAAATCGTTTTCATTTTTTATAGGCTGTTTTATTTAGTTTCAGGAACACCAAGGCATTTTTATAGAAAATTTCTGTAAATATTAGGCTGATTTTGTTATTATAATGATAATGTATTTTTACTAATATTTAAAGGATTTTTAAATTCATTTATTTTAATTGGAGGCTAATTACTTTGCAATATTGTATTTGTTCTGCCAGACATCAATATGAATCTGCTACGGGCATACATGTGTTCCCCATCCTGAACCCCCCTCCCATCTCCTTCCCTGTACTATCCCTCTGGGTCATCCCAGTGCATCAGTCCCAAGCAACCTGTATTGAACCTGGACTGGTGATTTGTTTCTTATATGATATTATACATGTTTCCATGCCATTCCCCCAAAATCATCCCACCCTCTCCCTCTCCCAGGAGTTCAAAAGTCTGTTCTATACATCTGTGTCTCTTTTGCTGTCTCACATACAGGGCTATCGTTACCATCTTTCTAAATTCCATATATATGCGTTAGTATGTTGTATTGGTGTTTTTCTTTCTGGCTTACTTCACTCTGTATAAAAGGCTCCAGTTTCATCCACCTCATTAGAACTGATTCAAATGTATTCTTTTTAATGGCTCCACTGTCTATATGTATCACAGCTTTCTTATCCATTCATCTGCTGATGGACATCTAGGTAGCTTCCATGTCCTGGCTTTGATGAACATTGGGGTACACGTGTCTCTTTCAATTCTGGTTTCCTCCAAGTGTATGATCAGCAGTGGGATTTCTGGGTCATAGGCAGTTCTATTTCCAGTTTTTTAAGGAATTTCCACACTGCTTAAGGTTTTTAAAAAACACTAGTAGCTCATCAGGTTTAAAGTATTTCCTATAGGACTAGATCAGTTAACTGGAGGAGTGCATGGCAACGCACTCTAATATTCTTGTCTGGAGAATACCCATGGACAGAGGAGCCTGGTGGGCTACAGTTCATGGGGTTACAAAGAGTCACACATGACTGAGTGACTAAGCACAGCACAGGTTAAATAACATTTTAACCTTAAGTCCTTTATGGCACCCATGAGGTACACTAATATGTCACTCAAATCCTCTTCATGTGTCTTGAAAATATAAGACAACTGTCACTATGCTACAGTTTGTTAAGTTCAGAATCCTGCTGAATCAGATCTCACCTCTCTACTAGTATCCCTATTTCTGTAGGTTTGATCTCGTAGAAACTCAGCATAATAGATGAGTTGGAAATAGATGAGAAAACAAGAATCTTCACTAGTAGAGCCAGAGAGAAGATTGGGCGTAGAAAAGTCACAGGTGCTGTACAGATATAAGAGAGCAGAAGTGAAATAGAAAAAGTAGCTCATCCCTCTTCTTTATAACAACAGACAATTTTGCAAATCTGCCTTTCTCAAACAGGAATAATAGAAAGTGGAAAGGAATGATGATCACATTAAAAGTAAAGAGGAATATATAAAGATTTTGATACCCTATTTTCTCTGCTTTCCACATCTATCTTAGATAGCCACAAGCCTCTACTATCTGTCCACAGCTGCTACTGCAGTAGATCATTCAGGTTGACCACTGCCACTTCCTAAATTATCATTCTCTACATTCATAGCTGTATATTGTCACCCTGCTTATTTAACTTATATGAAGAGTACATCATGAGAAACGCTGGGCTGGAAGAAACACAAGCTGGAATCAAGATGGCTGGGAGAAATATCAATAACCTCAGATATGTAGATGACACCACAAATAGAGGAACCACAAAATTAGTCGGAAAACAATTAATAAAGAGGTGTTATTAAATCTTCATCAATTAATAATTAATTTAAATGTAAGTGCAATAAATTTCCCAATTGAAAGGCACAGTGTGGCCAGATGGATAAATGAACAATACCCAACTATATGCTGCCTACAAGCACATCATTTCAGCATTAAGGACACACAGTGGGAAAGTGATGAGATAGAAAAAGATAACCTATGCAAATGAAACCCCCAAAACACTGAGATAGCTCTACTTATATCTGGGAAAAAGACTTTAAGCGAAAGCCTGTAACAAGAATTGAAAAAAGTCATTATATAATAATGCATCCTGTGCGTTTATTTACTCAGTCGTGTCCGACTCTGTGACCCCGTAGACTGGAGCCTGACAGGCTCCTCTGTTCATGGGATTCTCCAGGAAAGAATACTGGAGTGGGTTTCCATTTCCTTCTCCAGGGCATCTTCCCAACCCAGGGATTGAACCCAGGTCTCCTGCATTCCAGTCAGACTGTTTACCAATTGAGCTACGAGGGAAGACAGTTTATAATAATAAAATGGTCGATTCATGAACAGAATATAACAACTGTAAATATGAACCAAAATTTGGAGCACCAAAATATATTAAACAAATACTAACAGATCTGAAGGGAGAAATAGACAACAACATAATAATAGTAGGGGGCTTCAAAACTGTACTATCTGAACTAAAAGATAGATCATTTGGACAGGAAATCAATAAGTAAACAATGACCTTAAACTATATGTTAGACCAAACTGACCTAATATACATACACAAGCATTCCACCCAATAGCAGCAGAGTATACATTCTTCTCAAGTACACAAGGAAAATTCTCAGGATAGATCCTATGTTAGGTCAGAAAATATTTCTTCAAAAATTTAAGAATATTGAAGTTATACCATGTATCTTTTCTGATAACACTGTTATGAATATAGAAAACAATCACAAGAGGAAAACTGTGTATATGCAAATCAAATACACTCCTGACCAATGATTCAAACCAATGATTCAAAATGAAATCAAAAGGGAAATAAAAAAATATCTAGAAACAAACAAAAACGATAACCCAACATATCAAGATTTCTCAGATAAAGCAAAGCAGTTCTAAGAGAGAAGTTTATAATTATATATGACTACATTAAGAAAAAAAGAGAAAAAACACCTCAGATAAACAATCCATCTTTACATTTCAAGAAACTATAAAACCAAGTATGGATCCAAATCTCTCCCAAGGCAAAATAAATAAAAACAAAAATAAACAAACCAGACCTAATGAAACTTAAAAGTTCTTGCAGATTCAAGAAAAAAATTCAAGAAAACAAAAAAGACAGCATAATGAATAGGAGAAAATACTTGCAAACAATGTGGCCCAAAATGGTTTAATATGCAAAATATACAAATGACTCATACAATTCAATATAAAAAAAATAAATAAATGACCAGAAGACCTAAATAACATATCCTCCAAAAGACATACCAAAAGCCAACAAGCACATAAAAAGCTCAACATGTCTATTCATTAGAGAAATAAAAATCATAACCACAATAAAGTAGTATCATATCAGACCAGTTATAATGGCTATCACCAAAAAGTCTACAAATAATTAATTCTGTAGAGGATATGGAGAAAAAGGTGACTCTCCAACATTGTTGGTGGAAATGTAAACTGAAGCAGCCACTATGGAGAACAATATAGAGGCTCTTTAAATACATAAAAGTAGAACTACCATATTACCTGGAGAATCCACTCCTGGGTGTGTGTGTGTGTGTGTGTGTGTGTGTGTGTGTATATATATATATATATATATATATATAAAATACTAATTTGAAAAGCTACATGCACTCCAACGTTCACAGTAGCACTGTTTACAACGGGCAAGACATGGAACAACCTAAGTGTGCATCAACAGATAAATGAATAATGAAGAAGTATTATGGTACATGTCTTTGTGTTGTGAAAAAATACATATATATCCTTGGAATATTTTCAGCCACAAAAAAAGAGTGAAATAATGCCATTATGGCCATATTGATGGACCTAGAAAGTGTAATATTAATAATATGATAATTTATATTAGCAAGTCAGACAAATATTTACATGAAACCATGTATATGTGGAATCTAATAATAATACATATGAATTTATAAAAAAAAAAAGAAACTGACAGAAAACAAACTTACAGGCACGAAGGGGAAAGGTGTGGGGGTGGGATAAATTAGGGTAAAGGGATTAACCAATACAAATTACTACTGTAAAATAGATAGGCAGAAAGGTTTAGTGTATAGCAGAGGGAACTATACTCAATAAATTGTAACAACCTAAAATGAAAAATAATCAGAAAAAAAATAACCGAATCACTTTTCTATATACTTGAAATTAATACAACATTGTAAATCAACTATGTTTCAATTTAAAAAATAAAGAGCAAACTAAGTCTAAAGTTGGCAAAGGGAGGAAAAAGCAAGTTATGAGAAAAATAAATAAAACAGAGAACAGAAAAATAATAGAAAAACATCAGAGAAAGCAAGGGCTGTGTTTTAGTTTAGTTTTTTTTTAAAGATAAAATTGACAGACTTTTAGATAGTAAACTCAAATAAGTACAATTAGAAATGCCTTAAGAGAAATTATAATGATAAAAAAAACATCCAAATGATTATAAGAGATTACTATGAACAACTCTAATTACTAATCAAATATCCTGGGTGAATTATATGAAATGAACAAACTCCTAGAAACATATAATCTAGCAAGACTGCACCATGAAGTAAGAGCAAACCTGAACAGACGAATATTAAGTAAAAGTTTCAATCAGTAATCGAAGGAAAAAAAAATAACCCTTACATACACAAAAAAAGTACTGGTCCTATTGGTTTATGGGTGAATTCCGACAAAAATGCATATAAGAATCTCATACTTCTAAAAGTCACAAGAGGAGGAAATATGCTTAAACTCACTATTTTCCTTGGATAAATTTTTGAAATTTCATTGATTTGTTGAACCTGAATATGCAAACCCACAAATTTATTTATTGAAAAATATCCATGTATAGGTGCATCCACAAAGTTCAAACAGTTACCTGATTTTGATTCAAACAGTATCAACTTGGTTTCAATTTATTAGTATCTTTCTGAACTTCTTTCATCAAATTCTTATCAAATTTTATATAAAAGTTTAATCAAAACAGTATAGTACTGGCACAAGAATAGACATACAGCTCAGTGAAACAGAATACAGACCCCAGATACAAACTCACACAATACTTTCAAGCATGAACACACAATAGGGAAAATATAGTCATTTTGGTAAATGGTGTTGGTAAAACTGGATATACACATGCCAAACAACAATACTGGGCCACTCCAAATATTAGCTTAAAATTGATTAAATTTTTAAACGTAACCTTAAAACTTCTAGGAGGATAAAGCAAAAATTTCCTTGACTTTTATCTTGGCAGTGACTTTTTTTTTTTGATATGATATCAAAAATAGAGGCAACAAGAGAAAAATAAACAAGTAGGATTGTATCAAACGAAAGTTTTGGCAAAGCAAAGGAAACCATCAAGAAAACTGAAAAGACATCCTACAGAATGGAAGAAAATATTTACAAGCCTCACATCTGACAAGAAGCTAATATACAAAATATTGAAGAACTTATGAAACCTATATAAAAATAAAGTAATCCACTTAAAATGGGTAAAAATACTGAATAGATATTAAGAAAACATAAAAAGGGCCAAAATGTACATTTAAAGATGCTCTACAGCATTAATCACGAGGGAAATGAAAATCAAAATCATAGTGAAATATCACTTTATAAATGTTAATATTAGGATGGCTTTTATCAAAAATACAACAAATAAAGTGTCCAAGAGGTACCTAAGGATGGAAATGTAAATTGGTAAAGCCACTATGGAAAATAGGATTGAGGTTCACAGAAAAATTGAAAACAGAATAACACCGTATGACCCAGCTTCGAGATATACATCTGAAGGAAACAAGAGACAGATACTTATGCTTCCATCTTCATTGATCTTCATTTCAGCATTATCCACAATAACCAAGACATGGAGATGTTCATCACCAGATAAATGAATAAAGAAGATAGAGATGTGTGCATGTGTATGTACACACACACACACACACACACACACACATATATATATATATGTAATTTTACATATAATATTGGACTTCCCTTGTGGTTCAGCTAGGAGAGAATTCACTTGCAATGCGAGAGAGCTCGGTTCGATCCCTGGGTTGGGAAGATCCCCTGGAGAAGGGAAAGGCTGCCCTCTCCAGTATTATGGCCTGGAGAATTTCAAGGATTATATAGTTTATGGGGTCATAAAGAGTCGAACATGACTGAGTGACTCACTTTCACCTATAATATTATACACAACACACACATACACACACACACACATATATATATATATAATGGAATATTATTCAACCATAACAAGGAAATCCCTCAATCTGCAACAACAGGGATGAATGTAGAGGACGTTATGCTATTTAACTTATATGCAGAGTACATCCTGAGAAACGCTGGGCTGGAAGAAACACAAGCTGGAATCAAGATTGCCAGGAGAAATATCAGTCACCTCAGATATGCAGATGACACCACCCTTATGGCAGAAAGTGAACAGGAACTAAAAAGACTCTTGATGAAAGTGAAAGAGGACAGTGAAACAGTTGGCTTAAAGCTCAACATTCAGAAAACGAAGATCTTGGCATCCGGTCCCATCACTTCATGGGAAATAGATGGGGAAATAGTATCAGACTTTATTTTTGGGGGCTCCAAAATCACTGCAGATAGTGACTATGGCCATGAAATTAAAAGATGCTTACTCCGTGGAAGAAAAGTTATGAGCAACCTAGATAGCATATTCAAAAGCAGAGACATTAATTTGCTAACAAAGGTCCGTTTAGTCAAGGCTATGGTTTTTCCAGTGGTCATGTATGGATGCAAGAGTTGGGCTCTGAAGAAAGCTGAGAGCCAAAGAATTGATGCTTTTGAACTGTGGTGTTGGAGAAGACTCTTGGGAGTCCCTTGGACTGCAAGGAGATCTAACCAGTCCACTCTAATGGAGATCAGCCCTGGGTTTTCTTTGGAAGGAATGATGCTAAATCTGAAACTCCAGTACTTTGGCCACCTCATGTGAAGAGTTGACTCCTTGGAAGACTCTAATGCTGGAAGGGATTGGGGGCAGGAGGAGAAGGGGACGACAGAGGATGAAATGGCTGGATGGCATTACTGACTCGATGGACGTGAGTTTGAGCGAACTCCAGGAGCTGGTGATGGATAGGGAGGCCTGGCATGCTGCGATTCATGGAGTTGCAAAGAGTCGGACACGACTGAGTGACTGATCTGATCTGATGCTAAGTAAATCAGTAAGATAGAGAAAACACTGTATACTCTCACTCATAATTTGAATTAAAAAAAAATCAAACTCATAGCAAGATAGAGTTTAACAGTGGTTATCAAGAGTTAGGGGTTGTGGAAGATGAAGAGACAGAAGTCAAGGGGCATGAGCCTTCAGTATAAGATGAATAAGCTCTGAGGATCTAATGTCCACCATGGTGATTATAATTAATAATACTGTGTTATATACTCGAAATTTTCCAAGAGTAAACTTTAACTAGTCTTTTCACACAGAGACACATACACATACACAGAAGGAAACTTAATACTATAGTTCTGTTAATTAACCTGATTGTGGTAATCACTTCATAATGTATACTTATGCTAATTCATCACATTTTACACTTTAAATATCTATAATTTTATTTGTTAATTATACTCATTATAGGCGAACACATTAAAAAAAATAAAAGAAAAGGGACTAAATGTCTTTCTTTTTTTCCTCTCTCTCCCTAAATTTATCCACATCATTTTCGAACAGCTTCCTAAAAGTAATAAATAAATGTGGAAACACATTCAGGTATAAGAAGGGTGAAAGAGAAAAACAGAGAACAAGGAATGTACTTTTTAAAAATTCTTTTAATTGGAGGCTAATTACTTTACAATACTGTAGTGGCTTTTTCCACATATTGACATGAATCAGTCATGACATGAATTCCCCATCCTGAACCCCCTCCCCTGCCACCTTCCTCCCCATCCCATCCCGCAGGGTCATCTCAGTGCACCAGTCCTGAGCACCCTGTCTTCTAGCCTGGCGATCTGTTTCACATATGACAGTATACATATTTCAATACTACGCTCTCAAATCATCCCACCCTTTCCTTCTCCCACAGAGTCCAAAGGACTGTTCTATACATCTCTGTCTCTTTTGCTGTCTCACATATAGGGTCATCATTACCATCTTTCTAAATTCCATATACATGCGATAATACACTGTATTGGTGTTTTTCTTTCTGACTTACTTCATTCTGTATAATAGGCTCGAGTTTCATCCACCTCATTAGAACTGACTGAAATGCATTCTTTTTAATGGCTGAGTAATACTCCATTGTGTATATGTAACACAGCTTTCTTATCCATTCATCTGCTAATAGACATCTAGGTTGCTTCCATGTCCTGGCAATTACAAACAGTGCTGCAATGAACATTGGGGTACACGTGTCTCCTTCAATTCTAGTTTCCTCAGTGTGTATGCCCAGCAGTGGAATTGCTGGTACCCAGCTATGGATGTGACTGGTGACAGAAGCAAGGTCCAGAACTGTAAAGAGCAATATNAATAGACATCTAGGTTGCTTCCATGTCCTGGCAATTACAAACAGTGCTGCAATGAACATTGGGGTACACGTGTCTCCTTCAATTCTAGTTTCCTCAGTGTGTATGCCCAGCAGTGGAATTGCTGGTACCCAGCTATGGATGTGACTGGTGACAGAAGCAAGGTCCAGAACTGTAAAGAGCAATATTGCATAGGAACCTGGAATGTCAGGTCCATGAATCAAGGCAAATTGGAAGT
>SJYA01005466.1:0-25273 GCA_006410615.1 Neotragus moschatus
GGATGGATGGATGGATGGATGGATGGATGGATGGATAGAGGGATGGATGGATGGATGGATGGATGGATGGATAAAAGATGCAGGGCCATCTGGTCGACTCACATAGCAACAACTGGAGAGGAGGAGTCTTCTCTGAGGGAGGAGCTGCATGTGGGGGGAGTTACTAAGTCACCACCGCCCTTGCCCAGGCACCTCTCAGGATGGCTCCCACTCCCACCTGACCCCTCCTCTCCCTCCAGGAGCCACTCCACTGCGCTCTGGGGTTACTGAAGCCGGAGCACTCACTGCCCTCTCACCAGGCTTGGGAGCCGAGGAAGGGAGACTTGGAACCAGAAGTTTGTTGACATGGGCCCCTGAGGGACAGGTAGGACTCGGTCAGGTGACATGAGGCGCAGGCACTCCTGGGAGGTGCAGCCGTAACCATATGTCGAAGGCAGGAGCAGGGACATTTTGAGCTGCAGGCTGGGTGCAGAAGGACTGCGTGGANAGCACTCACTGCCCTCTCACCAGGCTTGGGAGCCGAGGAAGGGAGACTTGGAACCAGAAGTTTGTTGACATGGGCCCCTGAGGGACAGGTAGGACTCGGTCAGGTGACATGAGGCGCAGGCACTCCTGGGAGGTGCAGCCGTAACCATATGTCGAAGGCAGGAGCAGGGACATTTTGAGCTGCAGGCTGGGTGCAGAAGGACTGCGTGGAGGAGGGCGAAGCGCCAAGGTCACCAAGCACCTGGCAAAGGAAGATGAAAAAGTCTGGAAGCCCCGGTGACCCCAGAATAGGGGAGAGGACCACTCGCGGGATGCCCAGGATTACAGATCAAGGTGGGACACGGCTGCCGAGTGTGCTCGTCTGCTCCTGTCACTTTGTTTAATCAAAACAGTTCTGAATCCCACACGCTGAACAGACCCAGGAGCCATGTTTGGTGGGTGATGTTGCTATGCATACAGGAGTGTGACGCAGACGGAATTTCTGAAAGTTCCATGGGGAACAGGAACTGAATGTAGAAGCCGATGGACCCCCTGGGACCAAGATGTGAGGTGACACCTTCTGCCTGGTTTTCAGCCTTGTTGTTGCTTCTCAGCAGCTAAGTCATGTCTGAGCCCACGGGCTGCAGCACGGCAGGCTTCCCTGCCCTTCGCTGTCTCCTGGAGTTTCCACAGATTCATGTCCATCGAGATGGTAGTGCTGTCTAGCCATCTCATCCTCCGCTTCCCCCTTCTCTCGCTTCATTCTGTCCCAGCATCAGGGTCTTTTCCAATGANGTCTGAGCCCACGGGCTGCAGCACGGCAGGCTTCCCTGCCCTTCGCTGTCTCCTGGAGTTTCCACAGATTCATGTCCATCGAGATGGTAGTGCTGTCTAGCCATCTCATCCTCCGCTTCCCCCTTCTCTCGCTTCATTCTGTCCCAGCATCAGGGTCTTTTCCAATGAGCCAGTTCTTCCCATCAGATGGTCAAACTATTCCACATCAGTCCTTTCAGTGAATATTCAAGGTTGGTTTTCTTTAGGACGGACTGGTTGGATCTCCTTGCAGCCCAAAGGACTCTCAAGGGTCTTCTCCAGCACCACAGTTCGAAAGCACCAACTCTTTGGGCTCAGCCTTCCTTGTGGCCCAGCTCTCACATTCGTACGTGATGACTGGGAAACCACAGCCTTGACTCTTCAGCCTTTACTTGACAAATGTCCCCCAGGAAGATGCTGAGGCAAAGGAGAGGATGTGAGGGCCTGCTGACCACTACCATTTTGCAAACAGGCTCAACAGCCTGACCCACAGAAGGCCCAACTCGGGAAGACAGACCACGTCTTCCTCCAGTGCAGGAGAAGGTGTAACACATGCTTGAGTTACTGGAGGTCTAGGTTTATTGTTACTGCACTTAACAGTCCAAGTGAAGACGGCCTCTCCCACCACGGTGGTCCACAGAAGCTGATCTTCCCGGGATCTGCATGGGCGTTTAAGGCTTCTTTTCCTTTGGTCTCCAAGATAGATGGGCATTTTATTGCTTCTACCCCTTAAATTTCAAATGAGTGACGAGCATAATATTATTATACTCACAGGAGGGTGGTTTTAAACTCACACATCTGTATCCAATGCCTTTATGATCCTACCAACCACAGACATGGGACAAACCCTCTGATTTCTACGAAGGAATTCCTCGTAAATAAGGAGAATGCCCTTCGGAACATCGAGTCCTGCATTTTCCAGGCAGGTTTCTCTCTGGTTGAGAAGGTTGGACCCAGAGCTGGAGACAGTGGCTTGCCCTGTTTTTCCCAGCAGAGGGCCTCCATCAGGGCAGTGTGGCCTGGTGTTATCAAACAAGAATGAAGTCCTCCAGGCTCAGTCCTTTACACTCGCTAATCTTGGGGACTGTTTACATGCTACTATTTGTTAAATGGCAAAGTTTATTGATTTGGCAAATTCAGTCCCACATTGTAGATTTTCTCTCAGTCTGTGTTGCTACATGTGGTTCAGCATTTTTAAATGTCAACTGCAAAGTATTATTGATCTGTAATTAAAAGTGGAGAGAAAAATTAGCATAGTAGAAGTTTGCGGTCATTAGTACAAGTACCGTCGGGCAATTATTTAGCATGTTTTAACATTTATTTTCTTTCCTGTTATTGACCTAGTGCATGATGCTCACCCAACAGTTTCTGTTTTGCTAAAAAGGAAAGTTTCAACATCAATAAGAATTAATGACATGCAATTCTTTCTGAAAATGTGCCTGTTGGTTTTCCTGCTGCATTAACAAGCTAGTCTGAAGGGTTCTCTGTGCTCTGGTTAGAATGAGAGAGGGGGTCTGGCTTTGTGGGCCAACTGGGGGAAGTTGATGTCTTCCCAGGACCAAGGGCTAGGCGTCCTGGTTGAAACTGAACCAGGAAACCAGGGAACACTTCAGTAAATTATCTCAGATATTCTCAGATACAATGCGGATTTCCATATTCTATGCCTTATAAGCGTACTGCACTCACCGAATCACAGGAACAGATTTTTATCCTGAAGATACAGTCATCCTCAGGGTTAGACGTTACCAGTATCCTCAGAGGTCTATACTTTATCGTGTTTAGAAATTTAGAGGACAAAGCCCGCAATGCAAGTGTGTTAGTCCGTGTGACTAAGGCTGGAGTGGCAGCAAGGTTCGGTGGCCCTAGGGCAGGGGTGGAGCAGGCATTGAGGGTGGCCTTACTTGGGTGTGATTTGGGGCCAGCAGAGTTTCATGCTCAGGAGCTTAGTGATGGGCCTGGACCGTCAGAGAGGAGATCTTGAGCCACACCACCAGTTTAATCAGGACTGCGGTTCACGGCCATGGAGCACGCACTGATTCCGTGATCATCCTTCATCCCTGAGGATGTCTGTTCACGTGGACAGCCCGGCATCCATTCTTCTCCCCTTTAGAGGCTGAGTGCCCTCCAGGTGGGCTGGGAGACCCTCCGTGGATGAGCAGACTGGCTGGCCTCCCTTGGTTTGGAGCTGACACTGCAGGGCAGAGCCCAGAAGAGGGGTCTCCCCTGGGGCTGTGTGTGACAGCCCCCCAGGGAAAGGACTGGCAGAGAATGCCGATGCCTGGGCCCTGGCCGGCTTTCTGACGCTCCGGCAGCGAAGCCTGCTTGAGGATCCCCCAGGAGGGGGGCCTCCGATGCTCAGAGGGGCCTCTCCCCACAGGTGGGCTGGGCGTGGGGCGTACGACAGCCACCCTGTTCTTGGTGGGACAGCAGTCCCAGGTGTGTTCCCAGAGAGAAGAACGCTGGGGTGCACCTGGCCCACGTGGTGTCTTTAGGGAGGAGGGGGTTTCTGTGAAGCCTTGTGGTCGGGGGATGCGCGAAAGCAAGACGTAGATGGGGTCTGGATGGATCTGACTCGGGAGGAAAGTCAGCCAGATTGGAGGGATGGCGGAGGGGTGCCAACCTGCCGCCATGGGGTTTGGCTTTGGCTCTAGTTGCCTGAGGTCTGACGTTATCTTCTCTGAGAATAGGACGGTCAGAAACAGGCCCACAGAGAATGGGGGTCAGGAGGACTTGGAGGCAGAGATGGGTTCTAGCACTGACTCCCCAAGCACCTGTCAGCGCCCGCCTGCCCACCCCAGCAAGGAGGCCCAGGGCTCCAGCAAGGTCACAGTGAAGGATTTACTCTAAAATGAAGTGTGAAGTGATCAATAGATCACATGAAGATGATAGCAAGGCTCTTAAAGCTTGAAAATGTCGGGGAAAACCCACAAAGGAAGGTGGCCGAGAGGCAGACAGAGGCCAGGGGGAGTCACAGAGGAGCGCTGATTGTTGAGGGAGAAAGTTTCATTTAATAATTTAGTGAGCTAGCTTTTCAGAGAAATGAAATCTATTAAAAGCTCTGTTTTCATTTGATTAATACATGCTATATAGGAACAACAAATAACCAAATAATTAAAGCAAATCCAATCTCTTATGCAAACATCCTTTAAACAGTCCTTAATTTGATTTAAATATAAATATTAAATAACACCCAACCCTTGAAAGAATCCTTCCACCAACTTTGCTCTCCAGTAGTTCTGCCTCCCCAGTTTTCACCGTAAGTACAGGCTCTTTTTATCTTGTGGCTTTAATGGCTTGCCTCTCTACTTGAAGGATGTTCCTGCCTGATTTTGCTTTGCTAGTGACTGAGTTGATACAGTTCACTCTGCATTTTGTCACTTAAGGTCATTAATATCCTGGATGGCCTTAAAGCTTTGCCTGTGAGATTGGACATAAGCATCATAAAATATTTTCATCTGATTTCTGCAAGTTTACTGTATGCATTGAATTCCGCTGGCCTCTCTTTTGTGTCCATACTGAAGAACTTTCCAGGGTTAGGCACACGGGTCGTTCAGCCACATTTTCCTTTCCTAAGGTGTGTTTGTGCTGAGTAGTGTCCAACTTTTTGTGACCCCATGGACTGTAGCCCACCAGGCTACTCTGTCCATGGGACATGACTTTGAGCAAACTCTGGGAAGCCTGGTGGGCTATAGTCCACAGGGTCACAAAGAGTCAGACACGACTGAGCGACCGAACAAGCAAGATTATCTGCAAAGAAGTCATAAAAGAATTATGTGTCTTCCTTTTATCATTATTACTTTTTAAATGTTATATTTATTTATGATATAAATTCGTATTTAGGCTTCAAAACCTTGCGGGGAGCACACTCAAGACTCTGTAAGATAATTTTCTGGTTCCTACCTGCCGTCTGGGGAGAGGTAACAGAGCTCTGCTTACCAAACAGAAGGTAAGGAGGAGACTCAGGGAGAGCCAAGAGGCTGGTTCACGGTCAGAAGAGGGGTTAGGACGCCGTCCCGTGGGTTCCGGTTGTTTTCTGAGCCCTCCCTGTCATCCCTATATGTGCCAAACATCTGTGTGCAAAATCACGAGTGTTATCTGCTATGTGAACATCTTTTTTTTACAGACAATCACATCAATTCCAATAAAGAGAAAAACTGCCTATAAAATACCCTATAATATGAAAAGGTATTTCTCAGACATTGTTCCAAAGCCAATGAAAAATATATACAGACTTATAGCCTAGGGGAAAAAAAATGTCCCTACGTTTTCTCTGTTAGTATTTCCTACTTCGTGTCAGATCTTCGCACTTTTTAAAAGAAATATTCACAAAAAAGAGCCTGCAGCACTTTCAAGTTTGGGGCGTTGAATCCAAGAGTGTCTCTAGGAACTTTGGGGAAACACGCTAGGTACTGAATGAGTCCGTAATATAAAAGGTCTTTCCTGAGATGTCAAAGTACTCAAGATTTCCACGCGACCGTAGTTTGAGAGCAGGAAGGCTTTCCTTACATACAATGTGTGAAGACAACTTTAAGACCTGGGCTGATTCTCACGGCCCGTTAGTCACCTTACAAACGGGATGTTGTCTTGTGTTTCCTCCTCTCCACATCTTGCATCATCTCTGTTTCCTGAAAGAGAGGAAGACAGTGCAAGAGGCAGTTGTGGGGAAGCAAGAGTGATGGACCGCCAGCCAGCGTCTGTCCTGACCCTGTGACGGAGGTAGAAGAGTCCCCCGGGTGGAGGGTCTCAGACGCCAGCCCAAACCACAGATCAGCACAGCCCCACCGCTGGGGAGACAGGGCCGGGAGCGCCGGTGGCTCCTCTGGGGTCCTCAGGCCAGCCCAGGGTGGTGCCGAGAGTGAAGGCCGTCACCGGGGATCCCACTTGCTGCCCGCCCTGCCTGCGGCCCGGCCCGTCCCATCCACGCTCCCCTCCAGCTGTCTTACTCCGCCAGACACGCAGTCACCCAATGATTCCCTGCACTGTGCCCTTTCTGGTCCATTCCAAAGGCGATCGCCAGCCCCAAACCCCTCTCCACCCCTCTCCCTTCCCCTTGACCACCGCAAGCCTGTTCTCTGGGAGCCTGAGCCCCTTCGCTGTACAGCAGAAATTAGCAGTGTTATAAATCCACTGTATTCAATAAAAGAAAAAATAGGGAAACAGCAAAACTTAGAAGTGAAAAAAAAAAAAAGAAAAGGAAAAAGAGATGATTCTCCGTGGCTTGCCAGCCACAGGCTTTTTCTTCGTGGGGGTTTGAGGAACGGAGCTGCTCTGTCAGACGATTCTGGACAAGTGTTTCTCCTAGAGAAGCTGCCAACACATGGTCAGAGGGAGCCTGGCACCCCATCACCCAGCGATGTCCAGTGTGCCCAGCATCGCTCAGCACAGAAGCTAAAAGGAGGGTACCCATCCATCTCCCAGGACAACCAGCAGGGAGGGCGGCCGGGGCGGGAGGAACGGGAGTCCTGAGGACTGTGCTCACTGGACACTGACGTCGCCGGGGATGGCAGAAGGCTGGGCGGGGACACCCTCCCCTGCGTGGCTGCAGGCTGCCCAGGGGCCCGCTGTGGGCTCGTGGCTGGAGATGTGAAGGGGCTTGGACATGGCGAAGGTGGTCTCTGGGGGCTTTTGTGGTGAGCGGACAGATGGAACTCTCCAGAAATGGAGGCCCTCTCTCTGCCTGCCCAGGGCCTCCCTGGGAAGGGGAGGTTCTGTCTGAGAGCAGAGCTGGGCAGGCGCCTTGGTTGTGGAAAAGCGAGGTGAACAGAGGTCATGGCACCGTCCTGGGAGGAGAGCGTCAGCCCAGCCCGGGGCCCACGGCCCCGAGATGCTGGAGAAGCGTCTACAAATGTGCAGATGGGGTTCACTTCACGCGGCGGGACAGACCCCGGGTTTGTTCTGAGCCGCGTCTTGGACAGCTTGTTCTGTCGCGTGGCTCCTCCTCATTCTCCTCAGTGGTTGGACGTGGTCTGGGTGTGCAAAACTCATCTTACCACTCGTGTTCTGATGGGCACGGGGGAACTTTCCAGCTTCCCACTGTGAAAACTGACCGGCAGTGAGCGTGTGTGTCCACGTATGTTTGTGTACATGCGTGTGTGTGTGCGTGTATGTTGGTGTGCAGGTGCCTGGGGGAAGGATCTGATGCCCAGGCACAGCGTGGACGTGCTGATTGAGTCTGAGACCACGCGGACTAAGACTCGCCCCAGGCAGAGCACGCCTGAGTCTCCCCAACTGCATCTCTGACGGCAACCCAAGTCAGGGGCCATCCCGCCAAGCGGAAGACAGGGGAACCTGGGAAAGCTTCAGGAGTTCAGACAGGCGTGAAGGCAGATGCCCAAAGACTATGTGGAAGGTGGTAAGGTGCTCCCTCCTCCAGGATGTCTGGGGCCCTGCAGGAACGTCACTCAGGCTGCAGTGCGGCGGACCACGCTGGTGACCACGGGAGAACAACCCATGAGTGCAAGCTCTGGGAAGGACAGAGGAGACCTTTCAGGGAGAGGGGTGCAGGCACACATGCGGCTGAACACGTGGCTCTGAGCGCGTGCTCACGTAGAGAGCGGAGAAGCGGAGCAGAAGGCATCGTCCCCACCAGCCAGGCCCTCGGCCAATGTTCTTATGATTTCCGGAATGCAGCACTGAGTGCAAGCTCAAAAGTGGTTCACATTCAAACAGGATGAGAGCTCGTCCTGTAGCTTAGCTGGTTTTCCATTTTGACCGTGTGGCTACACCTCAGGGTTTGTTTTCAGTACAACCAGCTCGGTAAAGTCTTTCTGATACGCAAAGACAAGGGGAGAGCTTTCTCTTTGAACGCCCAGCGTATATTTTACGTTAAGCTTTCTTACTGCCTCTGTATATGGCTGGTGGTCCCCTGCATGGAAGTGGGATGGCTTTGTGTCACTTCTAACTCCGGCAGGGACATACCAGAATGCCTTAAGTTTAGTAGTAACTAAATAATAAATGCTTAATTATTTACTTCCTACCCAGGGGACCTTCCTGACCCAGGGATGGATCCCATGTGTCTTGCATCTCCTGGACTGACAGGTGGATTCTTTGCCACTGAGCCTCCTGGGAAGCCTAAATGCTTCTTACCCTGGATTATAACAGGAACATGGGTGCTGCTGAAGCCGTTGATTTTTGTTGCTCATTGTGTTCTCAGCTTCACCTTAAGTTTACACCAGCTGTAAACGACTTTTGTAAATGAGCAGGTACAATAATTCAGAAAGTGAAATGTGGTCTTCTGGACATTAGAAAGACTGAACACACAGAAAAGCAAAACCAAAACCCAGAATGGCTGATGAAGAAACATAGCAGTTATCTTAAAAAATTTTTTTATTGGTGCATATTTGCCTTATAGTGCTGTGTTAGTTTCTGCTGTGTGACAAAGTGAGCCAGCCATACGTACACCCCTCTTTTTAAGAAATTAAGATTTCTTTCCATTTAAGTCACCACAGAGCATTGATTTAGAGCTTCCTGGGTCCTGCAGTTGGTTCTCATTGGTTATCCTTTTTACATATAGTGTGTGTGTGTATATATATATATATATATATACACACACACACACACACACACATATATAATGTCAATGATATACACTACATATGTGTATACTAGATACACGTATATACATTGTATACACTGCAGATATACTTACACTAGATACCCGTATAAACCGCGCACACTGCATATATAAAATGCTATGTGATCTCATCCTCCCAAGCCCCCCTCCCCACTGGGGCTCATACATTCGTTCGCTGTCTCTGTGTCTCCATGTCTGCTTTGCAAATAGGTTCATCTCTACCATTTTCCTAGATTCCACATATGTGTGTTGATATACGGTATCAGTATAAATACTGACTGCCTTGTGAGCTTAAAAAATGGGTATTTTTCTTTCAGCATCTTTAAATCAAAGTATCATAATCTTTTCATTATCCTGGACATTATGAATTATTGGGTCACTTCAAAACTGACATGTGGCTCTTTTCCATTTTCTAGTTAAATTTGCACATTTATTGGTGCTATTTTTTTAAATCAAGGATTGAAGAGAGTCTCATTATTTTCTGTGTACTTGGTCTTGACTAGAGCAAACAGTTCTCACTAAAGCCAGTTTAAACTCACTCTGATTGCTGCCTTAGCTTCACACACCTTTCATCCAAAATCGTTTCATTTTGGAAAGGATTCTTTTTTCTTTTTTGGAAGCCAATAGAAAAGCATGTGTGCTTTTCAAAAAGCTTTTGAGGCAAAGCAAGGATTGAGAGGTTTCTCTTATTTTTAAACAAATAAAGTGCAAATAAAGAATCTCCAGCAGGAGCCACGCAATGCACATTCTGGTTGAGTGCCGCTCGGCGCTGTGGAAAGCTGCGAACGTGGAGCCAGCGGGTCCCCAGGGCAGCCTCTCTTCTCTCCTGTGTGCAGGGCCACTGCGACGAGGCCCTGGGTGTCACAGGAGGCTTAAGAGGACAAACTCCCCAGTCCCTGCAACGATCCGGCCAAACCGTGGAGAACCGCTTCCGTCTGCAGTGAGCAGATTGTGCGGCGCTGATACTGACGGCATTTTGCAGGGAGCAAAGGACTTTACGGCTTCCGTGGCAAAACATGTCGTCGACCACCTTGACAAAAATGTAAGCTCGCAGAAGCTAAAATACAGAGCATTTTCTTCTCGCTTTTCTGGAACCTTCAACAACATAAACGGTCACAGGATTCCGAGTGGGACGCTGCGCGAGATGCCGAACGTGCGGGGGTTTTGTTCAGTTCCTCTGTGACCGAGTAGCCTGGGAAAGGGTTTTGGTGCTTTCTAGTTCTTTTCGCTTACATGTGATCGATTTCTCCACGAATTTTACTCGATGAGGGGATTTCTCTCTCAATTTACTTTTCAGGCCCCCTCGTATGTAATTTTATTCTCTTGTCAATTTTATGTCAAATGTTTCTGTAGAGTGAGCCCTGACATCTAAATCTTTTAACTTTGAATGCCTCTTACTATTTCAATTCTCAGGGATATAAAAAACATTACTGTTATGTACATGTGTTAAGCACTTGTGCGGATCCCTTTGAACCCTGTCCTGTTGCTCTCGTAAAAAATGGATGTGTGTGTGTTTCTGTGTATACAGGCAAATATCATCAGAAGCCCTTCCACTGTGATGGTAACCTTTCCATACACTTTCCAACTTGTCTAGGTTTTCTTGAAGGTCAATTGGGTTTTCTACTCTGTTATCTGCTAGGTGTTTGATGGAGTGGTCCAGATAACAGGGAGAGAGCAAAGGAAAGAGAATGTTTTGAAGATCAAAAGTGGCTGTTCGTTTTGTTATCTGACCCTATCTGTTGTCATAGTAACAGGCCTCTTTTAACCTATGTCGTGAGGTGATTTTTCTCTATCTGCTCTGAGTCCTCCTTTGAGTGCAGACCTACTCCTACAGCATCCAGACGCTCCCAGACGCTCTGAAGCTCTACTGAGGGGGCCGAAGGCGCAGGCCCCATGGCAGAAAGGATTTAAATTACATTTTCCATTTAAACCGCTATCTTAATTTTGGAGGAGATAAAGCTAGTGCTGAGGCTTTCTTCCTGGTTTTACAACATATAAGTAAATGTCATTTAGAAATGAATGAACATGTTGATTCTCTAACATCGAGGACAGGCAGCTGGAAAAAGTGACGGAGCACAAGCTGGTGTCTGAAGCGGACTTTAACGAACGGGGCAGAGTAAAGCCGGTGATTTCCTAGCGGCTTTGGAGGGGGTGGGCAGAGGCGTGGCCTCCCTCCTTGCTGATGGCTTGGCGGTCCACTCACACCAGGGCACTGAGGTTCGACTGGACCCCGGTCCATTCATTTTGAAACAAGGCTTCTGGAAAGCTGAGTTCCAGATGCACGCTTTGGTCATCCCTGGGATGCTATCTTGTCTCTGACATTTCTTTTAGGCTCTGCAGGTAAAGGCATCTTAGAAATGACCATTCAGCGTCCCCCTGGGTCACAAGCCCTCCTCACCACTCCCCCAGGTCTTCATTTTCCCTTGCAGTCTGCAGGTGGGTCCACGTGAAGGCTGCCCACGAGCACAGGCACCGGCTGGGTCGGGAGAGGCTCGGGAACTGGCCTCTCTGGGGGCAGCGGTGCTGGTGGAAGGGGGCGGGGTCTAGCCTCTCCCTGGCCAGGGGCTCCTGGTGTCTGTCTGTCCAGCAGCAGCAAAGGAGAGATAGCCCTGCCTTGCGCAGGGCACTGCCACTCAGGCCCAGGGCTGGGGATAGATGGGCTTGGTTAGCCCAGAGGAGGCCCTTACTGTTTTCCTCTGGTGTAAAAACCCTCCAGGCACAGAACACCCTGTGTGAATTTTAGAGAGGTAAGTCAGGAAACCAGACATACTGCTTAGCAGGTTCTTAAGAGATTAGCAGAGACCAGGGAAAACCTTTCCTTCCTGGCTTTGGAGGGAACCCTTTTTTTCTTCCCTTCTTGACTTTGCATGGAACCCCTTTCCTCTTGGAACGTTCCTGCTAAGAGCAGTTGAGCCGGGGGACCCGCTGAGAACAGTGGAGATGGGGGACTGTCCCCGGCCAAAGCCGTTCTCCATTTGGTGCTCCGGCAGCTGCCCGTGGAGGTGGAGCGGAGCCAGGCCTCTGTTCTGTGATGGGGTGCACAGCACGCTGTCCTGTGGAAGCCTCAGTCTCCCCATCTGTAAATGAGCCAATAGGACTGCGTGAATAGATGAGCCATCTTTCTAGAGTCTCGGTGAAGAGCTGGACACATGGCACCTGATATCCCTGCTGTCGATGGCTGGGAGAGATGGCTGGTCCCTGCCCTGCCTTCATCTCTCCCGGTCCTGCACCCATGTGATAGCACAAATCCTCAACATGAGGGGCAGAGGGCCTCCTCAGGAAGCTTAGGGGTAACCGTGACGCACACACCGAGAAGAGCGGCGGACGCTCTAAAGGCAGTGAGCTGCGAAGGGTCAGAAACGACGTTCCTGGGCCGGGAGACGGTGGCCTTGGTGGAGACCTGTCTCGGGTCCCAGCAACTCCTCGTCCACCTGCAGCGCCTTCCTTTCTGCCCGTTTTGTAAACCGTCCGTCCAGGTGAGCTGGCATCAGCCACACTTCACTGACGCGCCTGCCTCCCTAGTGACCTCTTTCTGCGTGGCCCAGGCAGGACAGGAGGTGGGCACACACAGGAGCCACGCGTCCCAGGCACCAGCTCAGCCCTTGGTGTTCACGCTGGGCTGGGCTCCTTCTCGTACGAGCCAAGGCTTTCAGGTCTGCTGTGAGTGCAGAGACGGTGCAACGAAGTGTTAGTTGTTCAGTCGCGTCCGACTCTCTGTGACCCCATGGACCGTAGCCCACACCAGGCTCCTCCGTCCATGGAATTCTCCAGGCATGCATATTGGAGTGAGCTGCCCTTCCCTTCTCCAGGGAATCTCTGACCAGGGATCAAACTCAGATCTCCCGCATTGCTGGCAGATCGTTTACCATCTGAGCCACCAGGGAAGCAAAGCCCGTAGGAGGCAGCAAAGGAGAAAAGGAGAAGGAAAGTGACCAGGTCTGAAGCCAGGCATGGCCGAGGCCTGAGGGCACGCAAGAGGGAAATCCCTCCGAGGGCTGTGCTGGGTGCGGGAGCCGGGGACCAGCATCGCCGAGCGGCTGCGGCAGCAGACGCGGTGCTGCGCTGGCCGCACACGAGCTGGAGCTGTGATTTCTGAGGGCTGTTTTTATAGTTCTGTTACAGTCGTGGGGCTGCTGAAATCAATGTTTTAGGCGTGTTTTATAAAAAGCAGTATGTGGGATTTTAAAAATGTGTCTGTTTATTCTCCCACTGGTGTCTGAAACGAAGGGCCTGAGGGTAAATAGCCACGAGGAGAGCTTTGATATCCATGGAAATATTAAGATCAACTTGTAAGATTCTAACTCAAGTATTTTTTTTTTCATTCCTAGGCTCAAATTTTTAATATAAACACAAGAGCTTCCAATGTGGAGCTGCAATGATTTAGAAAGACCAGTACATTAAATATGGCCCCAGAACCTTAAATACTAGTGGCAAATCTGGTAAATTTGATATAGTTATTCATCTAATCTTCCAAAGGAACTTTTTCTGGTGGTTGTTCAGTCTCTAAGGCATGTCCCACTCTTTGTGATCCCATGACCTGTTGCATGCCGGACTTCCGTGTCCTTCACCATCTCCCATTCATGTCCATTGAGTCGGTGATGCCATCCAACCATCTCATCCTCTGTCACCCTCTTCTCCTCCTGCCTTTAATCTTTCCCAGCTTCAGGGTCTTTTCCAGTGAGTCAGCTCTTCGCATCTGGTGGCCAAAGTATTGGAACTTCGGCTTCAGCATTAGTCCTTCCAATGAATATTCAGGGAACTTTTAGGACAGAATAAGCTCTGTTCTTTAGAGAACTATTCAAATTTACTTTTAGACCCCTTGATTTTAAAAACTACACTTTTCTGGACCTTCCAAATATACCTGTCAAAATATGAGTTGCTACACATTCAGTTTTTTTTTTTTTTAAAGGAATTTAATTTCAGTGGGTTCATTTGGCATTTTGGCTGCTACACGCCTATTTTAGCAGCTTGTTTCATTGCTGACATACAGTTAAACTGAAAAAATGCACCAGTTTCTCCCTACTTTGTGACCCTGTCATTCCCACCAGTGTGCTGGATGATGTGCACTGCTTCCGTGTATTAGAGAGCGGGACAAGAGAGCAGGAAGATTCTGGAGATGACAGACATAGGGCTTTGTTGTCTGAACGTTTGAGGGAAGCGGTGCTTACACAGGTGATGGATCAAGGTTCTGGGAGAAGAATCCTTCCTGGAGCAGGCTTTTCAGGAGAGCAGGTAGAGACTGCGTGTGCAGGTCAGCCCTGGAGGGACTCAAGCTTTGGGACACCTGTCCGTAGGGACCGCGTGGTCCAGCAGGGCACCTGCCCGTTACGGTATGCAGACGAGCAGACTGCCACGACCGCAGACGCTTCCCAAGGCCGCTCAGCCAGCAGTCTTCAAGCGAGCTCCCTTTCTCACGAACACCTTGAGTTTCTTATACCTGCGTGGGCTTCTGCTCCCCCGACATCAGTCACAGCAATTAAGCTATCAAACCTGTAATCTACTCATTGCCTCCATTCTCTGAAGCTGCTTTCACTCAAACACTAGTAGTTTATCTGTTAAAACTGCCGATAATGTGTCACATGGAATCATCACGGTTTCTTGTCAGCCATTAGAGAAGTCTTCATCGAATAAGATTATGCTTAATAACTCTGGAAAAATATCTCACGTGACTAATATAAATTTTTTTCTGGAAAATATATTTTCCTTGATTTTTAAAAAATGAAAATAGTTTCTGAGAGCCTTGCAAATACTTCAAAAAGCAGATATTTTCCCAATCAGTGGGAAAGCATTTCTCAGTTGCCTACAATGTATGAAACTCAGGGCAGAAATGATGTGATTAAACAACACATTTTATAACACCTTCAGTTCAGTTCAGTCACTCAGTTGTGCCTGACTCTTTGTGACCCCATGGACTGCAGCATGCCAGGCTTCCCTGTCCATCACCAACTCCTCGAGCTTGCTCAAGCTCGTCCACTGAGTCGGTGATGCCATCCAACCATCTCATCCTCTGTCATCCCCTTCTCCTCTTGCCTTCAGTCTTTCCCAGCATCAGGGTCTTTTCCAATGAGTCCCTCATCAGGTGGCCAAAGTACTGGAGTTTCAGCTTCAGCATTAGTCCTTCCAATGAATATTCAGGGCTGATTTCCTTTAGGATGAACTGGTTGGATCTCCTTGCAGTCCAAAGGACTCTCAAGAGTCTTCTCCAGAACGACAGTTCAAAAGCATCAATTCTTTGGAGCTCAGCTTTCTTTATATTTCTTTATCAATATATTTATAATATATTGATATTTTTCAATACCTGGCTCTAAGCACATGTTCAACAATGAGTAAAGAAGACAAGAGAAAATGATTAAAGTTAATGAGTGAAAAGGCAAAAGAAAATCCAGTTACTTTTCACCATTCGGACCAGCTCTTGTAAGAGATTCCCATTAGAATCAAGATGGTTGAAAAGAAAGGCCTCCAATGCTTCTAATTGGAAAAGGCCATCACTATGTAAATTGATTAAGTGAATATAAACAGGAAAAGTAAACCACATCTAATAATTGCGAGGAGAGAAGTGAGCCCATGCTGACGGGCATGAGCTTCACCGCGCAGGCTGCCTTCCTTCTCTGGAGTCTTTGTTTTTAAATTCTAGAATCTATTTCAAGGAAGAGCTTGGTTTTGAACACTGTTATGTCTCTGGCTTCTTTTTCGTGAAGGCTTTTCCCCCCAAAGAAAGCATTTTCAAGTCTTTTTCAAAAGCTCTCTCTGCAGCTTCGTCTCTGGGAAGCAGACAGAGGAGGGCCTAGCTTCTTCACGGCGGCCGAGTAGGGCGCTCCTGGCAGGTCAGGCCTCGGGAGAGGACTTTGTCATATGGAAATGGTTAGGGGTCCAGCGCACAGCCGGTGGAGGCCGCCTTTTATCTTTGCAGGGTTTGAACATGATCCTTTCAAAACCAGATAACCCAGGAAAGGCCTCGTCAGAGGACCACTGCTCCTACTCAAACCGCCGGACGTGGTCTCTGAGGAATCAGCTATTAGAATTCGATAAGGAAGCTTTCTTGTATTTTTCTGTCTGGGTTTCAGTCTTTATGTTCCTGCAAAATAACACTCTCATCATTTTTCTTTTTTTTTTTTTTTGCCAGCAAAAGCAATTTTAAGATTGAGAACAAAGTTAGCCATTAATGTAAGGTTTCAGGCTTATTTGAATTTGTGCATCTTTAAAGAATGTTGAACTCTCTGAAATGGCACGAGATGCTGACCTTCTAAGTCCATTGATGACCTCTATCTCATCCTTAAATTAAAATATCCTTGTTTCTTGGCTAATGTTATAAAAAAAAAAAACAAGGTGGATTCTTACTAATTTTCCACAAAGGAGTACACTGGATGATAAAGATTAAATGTAGCATTTAATACAGATACGACCAAGTGTAAATTGCTATTGGCCAGCCCGAATCAGCTTAGATCTTTCCACTAGTGAGAATCACGTATTTGCCTGGGAACTTACCGGGTCCCACAGCCGAGCATCCTCTGGGTCTTTATTTTACCTCCTCATTGGTTCAACGGTTCTGGTTCCCTGAAAACTCAGTTGGTAAAGAATCCTAATCCCACTCCTAGCTACACATCCAAGAGGAAGGAAAACATTTTCTTTGCAAAAACATGCACACAAATGTTTATAGCAGCATTGTTCATAATTGTCCAGAGGTTGAAACAACTCAAGTGTTCATCTGCCTAAGAAGGAAAAAATAAAAATGTGATCCATCCACGCAACGATATTCAGCCATGGAAAGAAAATCAACCTGAATATTTAGGGGAAGGACTGATGCTGAAGCTGGAGCTCCAACACTTTAGTCATCTGATGCAAAGAGCTGACTCATTAGAAAAGACCCTGATGCTAGGAAAGATTGAAGGCGAGAGGAGAAGGGGGCGGCAGAGGATGAGAGGGTTGGATGGCATCAGTGACTCGACGGACATGAGTTTGAGCAAGCTCTGGGAGATGGTAGAGGACAGGGAAGCCAGGCGTGCTGCAGTCCTTGGGGCTGCAAAGAGCTGGACACGACTGAGTGACTGAACAACAGCAGAAGAGGATAAAGGATGGCACATACATGCTGCAAGGTAGACGGCTTTTCCAGTGGTCATGTATGGGTGTGAGAGTTAGACTGTGAAGAAGGCTGAGCGTCGAAGTACTGATGCTTTTGAACTGTGGTGTTGGAGAAGACTCTTGAGAGACCCTTGCACGGCAAACTTTCCAACATCATTTAAAGTGAAAGAAGCCAACACAAAGTGCTATATTGATGATTCCATTTGTATGAAGCGAGTTACAGCTAAACTTTGGGTTTGGGGTCCCTTTTTGAGACCATCACCACAGTCAATGTGATATTCATCTTCTTATTGACTGTGGTGATGGCTTCATAAAACTGTGAATGTGCCCAAAACTATTGTACATTTTGTGTGTGCTCAGTCGTGTCCGACTCTTTGTGACCCCATGGACTGCAGACTACCAGGCTCCTCTGTCCATGGGATTATCCTGGCAAGAAGACTGGAGTGGGTTGCCATTTCCTTCTCCATTGTACATTTTAAATACATATGTTACCTGATATGTGAATTATACTTCAATAATGTTCAAGCTGGTTTTAGAAAAGGCAGAGGAACCAGAGATCAAATTGCCAACATCTGCTGGATCATCACAAAAGCAAGAGAGTTCCAGAAAAACATCTATTTCTGCTTTATTGACTATGCCAAAGCCTTTGACTGTGTGAATCACAATAAACTGTGGAAAATTCTGAGAGAGATGGGAATACCAGACCACCTGACCTGCCTCTTGAGAAATCTGTATGCAGGTCAGGAAGCAACAGTTAGAACTGGACATGGAACAACAGACTGGTTCCAAATAGGAAAAGGAGTGTGTCAAGGCTGTATATTGTCACCCTGCTTATTTAACTTATATGCAGAATACATTATGAGAAATGCTGGACTAGAAAAAGCACAAGCTGGCATCAAGATTGCTGGGAGAAATATCAATCACCTCAGATATGCAGATGACACCACCCTTATGGCAGAAAGTGAAGAGGAACTAAAAAGCCTCTTGATGAAAGAGGAGAGTGAAAAAGTTGGCTTAAAACTCAACATTCAGAAAATGAAGATCATGCCATCCGGTCCCATCATTTCATGGGAAATAGATGGGCAAACAGTGGAAACAGTGTCAGACTTTATTTTTGGGGCCCCCAAATCACTGCACATGGTGACTGCAGCCATGAAATTAAAAGACACTTACTCCTTGGAAGAAAAGTTATGACCAGCGTAGACAGCATATTCAAAAGCAGAGACATTACTTTGTTGACTAAGGTCCATCTAGTCAAGGCTAAGGTTTTTCCAGTGGTCATGTATGGATGTGAGAGTTGGACTGTGAAGAAAGCTGAGAGCTGAAGAATTGATGCTTTTGAACTGTGATGTTGGAGAAGACTCTTGAGAGTCCCTTGGACTGCAAGGAGATCCAACCAGTCCATCCTAAATGAGATCCGTCCTGGGATTTCATTGGAAGGAATGATGTTAAAGCTGAAACTCCAGTACTTTGGCCACCTCATGAGAAGAGTTGACTCATTGGAAAAGACTCTGATGCTGGGAGGGATTGGGGACAGGAGGAGAAGGGGACAACCGAGGATGAGATGGCTGGATGGCATCACTGACTCGATGGGCGTGAGTCTGAGTGAACTCCGGAGTTGGTGATGGACAGGGAGGCCTGGCATGCTGCGATTCATGGGGTCGCAAAGAGTCGGAGACGACTGAGCGACTGAACTGAACTGAATGTATGTTTTCTAAAAAAAGAGAAGTCACCTGCGAACTCCCTCCCTGCCACGTGCTCTGGGTGGACTCCCCTCCCCGTCTTACTCCCACTCCTAGAGGGCTTCCTGGGGTCTGGGACCGCACAGCTGTCTGCAGCACTGGGCGGCCTCTGTGGTCTTGGACAAGAGGCATCTTTAGGGAATCAGAATGCAGCCGCATGGGTTCCGGGGGCTGACGCTCGGTCCTAAGGGCAAGGCTGCAAAGCTCCAGCCAGTGTCTCTCCCGCAGACGCAGGGCTGTGAAGGAAGCTCCCTCCTCCTGCCTGGAGGTCTGCTTTGCTCCCTGCCAGCACCTTCCACACTAGCCCTGCTTCCAGGATGTTGAGAAGACCTTCTCTCCAGGACGTGGCATGAAGGTGGCAGAATTCCACCTCCCAGGATTTGGGAAGGGGGCCCCCAGAATCCTGCAGTACTTGAGGGCTTGATAGATGGCAGGGGTCACTGCCAGCCTGGCTCACAATCTCAGGGATGATGAGTCATCTTACACCATGAGGCAGCCAAGATTTTGGCTATGATTTCAAGCCTTAAGAAATGAAATGGGGAAAGAATTTGGAAAAAAAAAAAGGATACAGGTATATGTATAAGTGGCCCACTTTGCAGTATGCCTGAAACCAGCACAACACTGTAAATCGACCAGAGTCCAGTGTGAAATAGCGTTTTCAGTAAAGAGCTTGAGTTCAAGTGATGCAACCACTATTTGGTTGAGTATATACTCTGGACATTCTGCAATAGTATTAATTAGATACTTGGAAAAGAAAAAAAACTCGCGTCTGTATCTTCTGTTAGCAATTTGTGTCCTAAAGTCTTTCACATTCATTTTTGTGTTCATGTTTGTTTATGTGACCGTTTAGCACCATGCATCAAAAAAAAAACACACCTGTCACATCTGGGCCAAAAAAAAAGAGACAGGCATTCTGCCCCTGCCAGTCCCCCAAGCCCAAGCCTGGGTCCCACTGCTCTTGCCAGGCACTGCTCCGGGGTTTCCAGTCTATTGAAAAAATGCTGTTGACCTGTCAGACATTTAGGTGCTTCACGACCCGCCTTCGCACTATGTAACGCGATTGTCCTCCATTTATTTCAGGAGGGAGGGACCTGCGTGGGACAGCACACGGCAGAACGTTCCAGCACAGCGGGGATGTGTTTGTGGGCACTGCAAATTTTCTGCAGCTTGGCTTCCTGCACAGGCATGAAACCCTCATCAGGGGAGATTCATCTGGGAATTTGATCCGTTTTGCTGGAAATCTGCTGTTGATTATTCTGCTCCAACTTTGCAATTATGAAGAACGTAGGATCTGCAGAGAAAACTATACTAACCTGTTTAAATAGACCCTTTAGTGGCTCACAAAAACAAAAACAAAACAAATTTATAGCCTCCCAAAGAGGAGAGAAGATTAAAATGGGCTGCACAAGAGCTCCAACATTTTCTGAAAAGAAAATACAGCAGCAGCAAAACAATAGCTTTCGGGTTTCATTAAGCTGTGGTTTGCCCAGTTAGCCTCCAAAGCCTTGTCCCGGTATCTGGTTTGTGTTCTGACACCAGGGACCCAGTGCCCACTGGTCTTCATCCCACCCCAGTGCCCAGTGCCCAGAGACTTGCGTTCTTCGGGGCAGTCTGGGTGGCCAATGGTGGGGAACTGGCAACTGTGACAGGCACGCAGGGTGGCCCACGAGGTGGCCCAAAGCCCCCTTCATCAGGAGACATGCAGGTCGTGCAAGGGTGTCGGCGAACACTCCCCGAGACGAGCTCTTCTCCTCAAGGGGAGTCTGTGCTCCTCTGTGGGTGGTCGTCCGTCCCCCACTCTATCTTTATCAGAACACCCGCGTGGAGTCCAGGCTGGAATACCGGACGCGGGGCAAACAAAGGTGTTTCCAAAACTGAAGGATCAGGAAACTTTCCTCCTGGTCAGTGATATTTAATCCTTGTAGCAGTTTTAAACCCAATCGTGCTGGGCAGCCCTGGACATCCCACCTCATTCCTTAAAACATGGGTCATCTTGGAAAGAGAGCAAGAAGTGGAAGGTGGCTGAGGACAGGAATGTTTGCCAGCCCCTCTTCTGATTCAGGGCTTTTGTGCGTCTCACCACTTTCAGTTTCTTGTGGCGATCTCCTGGGATGGATCATGTTATTCTGGGCCTCCCTGGTGGCTCAGACAGTAAAGAAATCGCCTGTAAGTTCAGTCTCTGGGTTGGGAAAATCCCCCGGAGGAGGGCAAGGAAACCCACTCCAGTATTCCTGCCTGGAGAATCCCCACGGACAGAGGAGCCAGTGGGCTATAGTCTGTGAGGTAGCAAAGAGTCTGTCACGGCTGAGTGATTAAGTGCAAGTTATTATTGGGCTTCCAGGTGGCCCAGTGCTAAAAGGTCCACCTGCAATGCAGGAGAAGCAGTTTCAACCCCAGGGTTGGGAAGATTCCCTGAAGGCAGAAATGGTAACCCACTTCAGTATTCTTATCTGGGAAATCCTATAGACAAAGGAGCCTGGAAGGCCCCAATGGGGACATGAAAAAGTTGAACATGACTTAGCAGCTGAACAAGAGTGGTGGCGTGTATCCAATGACGTGTGTCCGTGACATGATGACGCGTCACTCCTGATGACACGGATCAGAGCATTTCCACTGCCCTAAAATCCCTCTCTGACCTTACGTGTTCATTCCTCCCCACAGCCCCTGGCAGCCAGGGGTCTCTCACTGACTTCTTTTACAGAGGGTCCCACAGCTGGAATTACAGTGTGTAGATTTTTGCCATTGACTTCTTTCACTTAGAAACACACATTTAAGTTTCCTCTGTGTCTTTTGGTGGTTGAATAGCTCACTTCTTTTTGGTGCTGAATAATATTCCATTGCCTGGATGGACCACCGTTTATTTGCCCATTGAGGGATACCTTGGTTGCTCCCAAGTTTGGGCAGTTCTGAAGAAAACTGCTTAAACATCCATGCTCAAGTTTTGTGAGGTCTTAAGTTTTCAGCTCCTTTGGGTAAACACCAAGGAACATGACTGCTGGCTGATGTGGTAAGAGTGGGTTTACCTTTGTAAGAAACCACAAAACTGTCCCCCAAAGTGGATGTATACAGTTTTTCATTCCCACCAGCAATGAATGAGTATTTGGTGTTCTCGCCTTCTGTATTTTGGCTGTTGAAAGAAGTGTGCGGTGGTGTCTTACTGCTTTTTCACTTCTTTTCCACCAACATTTTCTAGTCATTAGGAGAGATTTTCAAATATCTAATAAATCTAGAACATAAAGTCTTCCAAAATCTTGGGTTTGGGTATCTTCCCCCTGTGACACTGGATGTCCACGTGTCTGGTCACGTGAATGTGAGTGTGCGTATGTGTGCGTGTGTGTAGGGAACAGAGGTGGAGGGTGCATCGGTAAATTAAAGGTGCCCCCAGCTGTTGGGGACTCAGCTAACGTCAGCAAGCACATCTGCTGGAGCCAGTGTGGAGGCACAGAGCTTCAGTGAAACAGCAGGGTCCCTCCAGCCGAGTGATCAGATTCAGAGTGTGGTTATTGGTTAAATACTCAACGTTTAAGTATCAGTTCATTTTTCCCCTTCTTTTTTTTTAAACTACGGAAGGCAGCCTGATAAAGAAACTCAGCGTTTACTGAGCACCCACTTTGTGCCAGCCTCAGTAGTGGGTGCTTTTATTGTTGCCTTTGACGCCCACGACCCCTGGACTCCAGATGGTGTGGATGTACCCAGAGGTCATCTGCTGTTGGCTGCCCAGCTGGTCTGCATGGAGCCTGGAGGTCAGCTGCTCTGCTTGCTACAGTGCCTGCGCCCTCCACACCCCACCAGGGAGACTCCCCAAATAAAAGTGCTGCTTTTACTGAGTCTGGACACATGCCCAGATAAAGATCTGCTATTTCCCGTCTGGAGAGTAAGACAGACTGTTTGAGAGGTTATCCTTGCTTGAGAGATAAGGAAAGGGGTTCAGAAGCACATTCAGCAAACTGGCCAAGCTTACGACTCAAAGCTCTGAGAGGGACGTCTGCAGCTTCCCTCCTCTGATCCACGTCATGTAGGCAGAGCACTGGGGAAAAGGTCTGACATTAAACCTGTCAAAGGTTAGCGCTTAGTAAGGAATGGCTAAAACGCATTAACAGGTATTATCTCTTTTAAAAATGACTTTATTGAAATATAACTTATACATCATAAAATTCACCCATTTAAAGTGTACAAGTTAATGATTTTTAGTACGTTTACAGAGCAATACAACATCTGTTAAGTTGCTTCAGTCGTGTCCAGCTCTGTGCGACCCCATAGACGGCAGCCCACCAGGCTCCACCGTCCCTGGGATTCTCCAGGCAAGAACCCTGGAGTGGGTTGCCATTTCCTTCTCCAATGCAAGAAAGTGAAAAGCGAAAGTGAAGTCGCTCCGTAAGTGTCCGACTCCTCGTGACCCCATGGACTACAGCCTACCAGGCTCCTCCGTCCTTGGGATTTTCCAGGCAAGAGGACTGGAGTGGGGTGCCGTTGCCCTGGAGTCTGATTTTAGAACATGTATATCATCCTGCAAAGAGAGCACGTGGCTACTTATTATTCCTCGCCACTTCCACAGCCAGCCCCTGGCGACCGCTGACCTACTTTCTTTCCCTGAAGAAAACCCCCTTTCTTTCTTTTCTGGGCGTTTCACATACATGGAATCGTAACATGTGTGTATGGCTTTTGTGATCAGCTTCCTCTACCTATATGAGGTTTTTCAGATCTGTGCGCGTGATAGACTGGGTCTGCATTCCTGTTGAGGGCTGATATTGTCCCATTCCATGGGTAGACCACATTTTGTTTACCCACTCACCAGCTGATTAGCTTCTGGGTTCTTCCCACTGCTGGGGCTGCGGTGAGTGATATCTCATGAGCATTTGCACGCAAGATTTTGTGTGGACGTATGTGTATCTTTTATTCGAGTAGGCTTCTAGCATTAGCTTTTTAATGTGCATCTAATATTCAAATTGTGAAAGCCTAAAACTTCTTTTCATCTGTTTTCAAATAAAGCATTTCATTTCGAGAGTGTAAAGCCCATGAGTATGAGGAGGTTTCTATTTGTGATTGGGGTAATAAACTTATTATGTAAGAGCAGGTCAACTGTCTGTAAATTTACCATATTCATCATTACATATTCTGTTTCATTTTCAGTATTTTTGGAGAGCTAGATCACACTTGAGATCTGTAAAAGAACGCAAGTGACGAATCTATGTTGAGGGAGAAAACAAACAAAAAAAAGCTTGTTTCTGATTTTTTTTAAAAAAAAGAATACTGAAGTATATTTGATTTACAAAATTGTGTTAATTTCTGCTGCACTGTAAAGTCACTCAGTTATATATAGAGTCTAAGAAAGATTCTTTCTGAATTAATAGTGTCAAACAAAAACACAGCGGGTGAGTTGGAGGAAATCCTGCTAGTGCTCCAGGCTCCATCGTTTGTCCAACTAGAACCATCACACTCACGGCCAGGGTCACAGAGGCGAAAAAGCTGAGACAGGACTATGGGGACAACAATGCCAGAAAACGCCTCTACTGCGTAGTGCAGTGGCTGGAGAGCAAACTGCAGGCATTTATAAATCTGACGTTCTAAACGTCCCAAAATCACAGGGGAAAAGAATATCTCGGGTACGAGGTTTCCAAGGGCAAAATTTGAGGATCTAGAAGAGAAACAGGTTTGAGTCAGTTAGATTATTAGAGAGAATGTGGACTTTTGTGTATTTGCTTCAATTAAAAATAATTTTATTGACGCGTAGCTGATATGTAAGTCCTCCCCCGACGGCCGTTCGCCTCTTTGCGTTTCTTTTTCTTGGGGATGGTCTTGATTCCTTTTTCCTGTACAGTGTCAGGAGCCTCCGACCACAGTTAATCGGGCACTCTGTCTATCAGATCTAAGCCCTTGAATCTATTTCTCACTTCCACTGTATAATCATCAGGGATTTGATTTAGGTCATACCTGAATGGTATGTGGTTTTCTCTACTTTCTTCAATTTATGTCTGAATTTGGCAGTAAGGAGCTCATGATCTGAGCCACAGTCAGCTCCTGGTCTTGTTTTTGCTCTCTGAATAGAGCTTCTCCATCTTTGACTGAAAAGAATAGAATCAATCTGATTCGGTATTGACCATCTGGTGATGTCCATGTGTAGAGTCTTCTCTAGTGTTGTTGGAAAAGGGTGTTTGCTATGACAAAGAACTCCAAGAGTGTGTTCTCTTGGCAAAACTCTGTTAACTTTTACCTTGCTTCATTCTGCACTCCAAGGCCAAATTTGCCCGTTACTCCAGTTATCTCTTGACTTCCTGACTTTTGCATTCAGGTCCCCTATAGTGAAAAGGACATCTTTTTTGGGTGTTAGTTCTAGAAGGCCTTGTAAGTCTTCATNAAAGAACTCCAAGAGTGTGTTCTCTTGGCAAAACTCTGTTAACTTTTACCTTGCTTCATTCTGCACTCCAAGGCCAAATTTGCCCGTTACTCCAGTTATCTCTTGACTTCCTGACTTTTGCATTCAGGTCCCCTATAGTGAAAAGGACATCTTTTTTGGGTGTTAGTTCTAGAAGGCCTTGTAAGTCTTCATAGAACCATTCAACTTCAGCTTCTTCAGCATTACTGGTCGGGGCATGGACTTGGA
>SJYA01005467.1:0-25261 GCA_006410615.1 Neotragus moschatus
GTGATTAGATCGACTAGTTTTCTGTGAGTATGGTTTCAGTGTGTCTGCCCTCTGATGCCCTCTTGCAACTCCTACCTTCTTACTTGGGTTTCTCTTACCCTGGATGTGGGGTACCTCTTCACGGCTGCTCCAGCAAAGCGCAGCCGCTGCTCCTTACCTTGGATGAGAGGTATCTCCTCATCGCCGCCCCTCCTGACCTTGAAGGTGGAATAGCTCCTCTAGGCCCTCCTGCGCCCGCACAGCCACCGCTCCTTGGACGTGAGGTCTCATCTCCTGGCTGCCGCCCCTGACCTCGGGCGGGGGTAGCTCCTCTCGGGTGCTCCTGCGCTGTCGCAGCCTGGCACTCTCGGCCGCCGGCCCTAACCTCGGATGCAGCGTAGCTCCTCTCTCGGCTGTGCTCTGCACCTCCTCGCAGCCGCCCCGCTCTGGGCGGTCTGATTACAATCAGGCATTGTGGCAGAGTTCCTGACTCTGTGACTTTGTGTGTGTGTGTGTGTGTGTGGCTTTTTTTTTTGAGACATTGACCTTTTTGGCAGTCTAGGGGAGCCCATAGATCCTCCCATCCTCAGAATAATGTTTTTAAATGGAAATAGTGTGTATATAAAATGCATATGCATTTTTGATGAAAATATATTACAGGATTGCAAAGAAAATCAATTATATTGGAATATAGTTTTCAATGTATTAAAAGAACAAATACAGGAAATAGTAATAAGTATGTTTCTTTATGAATGCATTGAATAACAAGCTTTAGCAACAAGTTTAACAGCTAACATGATTTTGCAATAATGTGGAATATAAATATTTCCAGGTAGCTGCAACAACTCTATTGTGATAGGAAAACATTTGTGATTTTCATTGGTGGGAGTCATAGTACTGTTAATGTGTCTGTGATTTATCACTTACGTTCAAAAGGGAAGAAAGTGCTAAATTTTAGTTGCAAAATTAATGAAAATAAAGAAACATAGGCCTAGAGTTTTTTCCCTATCCAAGTCTGCAGACCTCCTGAATTTTAACTGTACATCTCAGGTTACTAGGCCCTGCAGGTGTTCAAAACTGTTTTTATTAATAATGAAGCGGCCCATACTCACCACTGTCTTTTGGGGGAAAATGTCTCCTTTTACAAACACAGGAACACACGCAAAGACTCAGGCACCTGTGAGCTCAAGGCAGGGAGGGGACGCAGGACAGGCTAGTGCGGAGAACAGGGAGGGCCTTGTGGCATAAAGGCAACTCAGCTAGTACAAGAAGTAAATTCTGCTTTAGATGCTTTCTAAATTAGGAAATAAAATAAACCAATGAACTAAGCTTACTGCTTTCTTTCTTGAAAAACTCTACCCCATCCCCACCACACACACAGGAAACAGTTGGCAGGAAAGAAAGATAATAGTGGGAATAAACAAATTAGGGAACACAAAACAGGGGAGCCAATAAATAAAACTAAGAGCTGCTTCTTTGAGAGAGCTAATAAAAAAGACCAACCTCTGGCAAATACAATATAATTAAGAAAAAAAAGAGAGACCCAAACAAGAGCAGAAGTGAGGAAGTGTTTACAATGACTAATAAAAAGATGACAGATATTGAGGGGGGGGGACATTGTACATAATGCCATAGCAAATTTGTTTGAAATTATCAGTTAAACAGACAATAGTCTACAAATATATAAAATAATCCAATAAGAAATATAGGTTAGATCATCAAACAAGGAGGCCTCTAAGAATGAGAAATTTGTTAAAGAACAACCCTACCACCATCACTACCCAATCACACCCCCTGACATTTGTACCCACCCTGGAGTCTCTGTTGTTGGAGAAAACTCTTGAGAGTCCCTTGGTCTGTAAGGAGATCCAACCAGTCAATCCTAAAGGAAATCAGTCCTGAATATTCATTGGAAGGATTGATGCTGAAGCTGAAACTCCAATACTTTGGCCACCTGATGCAAAGAACTGACTCATTGGAAAAGACCCTGATGCTAGGGAAGACTGAAAGTGGAAGGAGAAGGGGACAACAGAGGATGAGATGGTTGGATAGCATCACCGACTCAATGGACATGAGTTTGAGTAAGCTCCAGGATTTGGTGATGAACAGGAAGGCCTGGCGGTGCTGCAGTCCATGGGGTTGCAAAGAGTCGGACATAACTGAGCAACTGAACTGAACTGAACTAGAGTCTCTGGTGAAATCTACCCAAATTTTACAGAAGAGTGCATTTCCATGTTACATAAATAATTCTTTAACATAGAAAGAATGGTTTAAAAGAAACTGCTAATTCATTTTGCAAAGCAAATCCAGTCCTGATTTTAAGCCTTGATACAGATTTTTTTAAAAAGAAAAGCAGGGTCCAATATAATTTTAAGTACAGTCCCAGGGTGCAGTGTTCACCAGCATATCAAGAGACTAAAATACCATGACCACAAAGGGTTTCTCCAACAATGCAAGGAAAGTTCAGCACAAGGGTATCTATTAATACAACACATCAGATCAATAGATTAAATAATATGAACCATACGATCATCCAAATGGATGCCAAAAAATGCATTTCAGTAAATGTCAAAACATTTTCAAAAGTAGGAATAGAATGATACTTCCTTAACACAGTAAGGATCTATTTAAAACTTAGCCAGTATTCTTTTTAATGAAAAAACATTAGAGATTTTTCCATTAGAAAAGGGAACAAAATAAATAAGCTCTTCATCACCATTATCATTTAATGTTGTATTGATAAATCTGGCTGATGCAATAAGATGTGAACAACACACCACTGGAATAGTTTTTAGAAAGATAAAAAATCTTCATCCACAGATGATATGATTATATTCTTTTAAAAATCTGATGTTCTTATCTCAATTACCATACAAAAGTTTAATAATTGGCTGTATATGGATACATGGTAAATATTTTAAAAATCAATAACTTTTAAAAATAAGTGCAATAACAAGACAGAAAAGAAAATCTTTTTTGATGAAGTTCAAGTTGCAACCAAATACAACTAATCAAGACATAGCATGACATACAAAAAAATTTCGGTTTTCCTGGAAAGCATAATAGATAACTTGAATAATAGAAAAACATATTTCTTAACAGAAAGTCTTTAATTTTCTGATTTAATGATTCAAGATAATCTCAAAATAATACAAAAGAATTTCTTACAGAATTTGACAATATGCATTTAAAAATTATTTTGAAAAAAACAAGCAAAATAGCAAAGATTATTCTGAAAAAAAGAGCAACGATAATGGTTAACATATAAATAAGTTCATTAAGAACAGTAATTGAAATGGTGTGGTACTACAGCAAGACTAGATCTAAGACTTGATGAAATCAAAGGTACCAAAACAGACTTGATGACATAAGAAACTGTAATATATGAAAAGTAGAGAAGGAAATGGCAGCCCACTCCAGTGTTCTTGCCTGGAGAATCCCAGGGACGGAGGAGCCTGGTGGGCTGCTGTCCATGGGGGTCGCACAGAGTCGGACACGACTGAGTGACTTAGCAGCAGCAGTAGCGGCAATACACGAGAAGAATGCCTCAGAGTGATAGCGAAGGGAAACGTGTAATAAACAACTGGATGGTAGATAAGCAAAGAAACTAGGTCTACACCTAAAAATAAATTCTAGATTTAGAAGAGATCAGTTGAAAAAGTATATAATTAAAATGATTTGTTNTCGCACAGAGTCGGACACGACTGAGTGACTTAGCAGCAGCAGTAGCGGCAATACACGAGAAGAATGCCTCAGAGTGATAGCGAAGGGAAACGTGTAATAAACAACTGGATGGTAGATAAGCAAAGAAACTAGGTCTACACCTAAAAATAAATTCTAGATTTAGAAGAGATCAGTTGAAAAAGTATATAATTAAAATGATTTGTTTATCCCATCTAAGAAATAACAACAGGCTAAGGGTGGAAGAAACAGAAGAAATTACAGAGGAAAGTGGACAGATTAAGCCATATTAAAATACTAACTGTATACACAAACTAAAAGAAAAAGAATACGCTAGGGGAAAGACATATCAAATGAGTTCTTAACTATTTTTAAAAATTTGGCACTCTTGAGAATCTAAAGAAATTTAGGGCCCTTTCGCATATACTTGCAAACATGAATACATACACATAGGAACACACAGAAACATTCGTATTGACATAGGCAGATACACACATGGAAGCGGTAGATATACTGGTACAGGGCTGGTGGACTCCCTAAACTTCTCCTTGGTCCCAAGTTTAAGAATATCTCATCTGGACAGAATAGAGTATATTAAAATATGTAAGGATACCCCAAAGCCAAATGAATGAGCAAAAAGCGTGACCAAACAACTCATGGAAAAGGAAATAGAAATAGTAAATGCAAGGACAAATGGTCTATGGGCATAAAATATGCTTCCTTTTTGTCCAGTAAATTATCAAATTGGTATAAAACTAATGCAACCTAACGTTGATGAGATTTCAGGAAAGTTGCCACATTGCCGGTCCTTTTTGAAAAATAGTTTCAAGTACCTCACAAGAGCCTCAGAACAGCAATTTTTAAAAATCTAATTGCTCTTTTTCCAGGAATTGATACCCATGAAATAAATTTTAAGACTCAAGCTCCTCAAAGGTGTTCCTCACACCATTGTACCATGCTGGGCTAAGTCGCTTCAGTCGCGTCTGACTCTTTGTGACACTATGGACTGTGGCCTGCCAGTCTCCTTTGTCCATGGGATTCTCCAGGCAAGAATGCTGGAGGGGATTGCTGTGTCCCCCTCCAGGGGATCTTCCCGACCCAGGGATGAAACCTGTGTCTCTTACATCTCCTGCACTGGCAGGCAGATTCTTTAACACTAGTGCCACCTGGATGGCTCTTCTCACACCATTAGAATCCTCTAACTATTAAAAGAAAGGGTAGGGTGACAGCTAAACAATTTTGGGAATCCACGTAAAGTAACAAAGTGTTGCCATTACATTGAAAATGATGAAAATAAGAACATGGTTAAGAGATGCTAAGTTAGAAAATAAAATTGTGTAATTTTTATTGCAAAAGGGAGGAATGATAAATTAACTTTTTAAAGTTTCCCTTAATGTTGTACATAAAAAGTTGTATTCGATGCTAAATATGGAGAGGGCGTCATAATATAATGGAAAATGAGAAAGGGATTTAGGGGCTGCAACTCAAACTCAGGACTCCTGACAACCTAATTGTGTGCCTGAGACAAATAGGGCCCTAGGACCTCCTGGGATGAGCTCTAGGTTCCTCTTCCTCCCTCTTTCTTTTCTTTCTTTTTTCTTCTTTCCTTCAAGCAGGCGATTCTTATACTTCATGATCATGGTGCAAGCTGACCTCTTCCCCATATCTTTACAGACTCATAAAGTATTCAAAATATCTGTATCAGTGCTAGACTGCAGGGATATTTGAAAGTAATATGATATAAATGAACTCAGATTGAAGGAGGTAAAAGTCCTCACGCCAGGTAACGTAACTCTTTTCTAGAAAGTAAGCTCCGCATCTTTTTTCTTCCACCACTGAATCTCTAGCATTCCGATAATACTTGGCACATAGTAACCCTTTAATAAATATCAGACGGTTAGAGGGATGGATGGGTAAAGACAAAGAAGGACACACCTAAGAAGCAAAAAGAAATAAGTCTGAGAACCCTAAAACTCAGCAGATCATGGCCGTGGAGGTCCACACAAAAGTCAACAGGGGCAAACCGAAAGACTGGGGGAACTGCTACTGGCGCACACTCGGCACACACTCGGCGCACACTCAGCTCACACTCAGCAGACGCGACTGCAGACTTTGCCACCATCTTTGTTAAGGTGTACTCAAAGCTGGTGCCAGAAGTAGAGATGGACAGACCAGCTAAAGAAGGAACACGGTGTCCCTCACTAACCCAGATACCAAAAACAAAATATGCTTGATTGAACTGTGCATGCCCATGATCTGCAGGGCCCTTTGGTAGAGACCTTTTTCAGTTCCCATTGACATGTGGACCTTAGACATCTTCCAGACGCCTAGAATTAGGGCCTGGCATTGAGACTGAACCAAGAGGAAGTAAGAGGTGAACTACTCACAGGCCCAAGAATGATGGGGAACTGTGTCTGTCCACACCCAACACGCAGAGAGGGTGAAAGACCACGTCCACAAAGAGGTGCATGTCCCTGCCAGATGACTGCCTCACCAGCAGTTATAACTTCACCTTGTGGTAAATTGAATGCACTGACTGGCCACCTAACCCCTCAGAAATATGAAATTTGTCTTTGCCGCGATTGCAGCCATGAAATTAAAAGATGCTTACTCCTTGGAAGGAAAGTTATGACCAATCTAGATAGCATACTCAAAAGCAGAGACATTACTTTGCCAACAAAGGTCCGTCTAGTCAAGGCTATGGTTTTTCCTGCGGTCATGTATGGATGTGAGAGTTGGACTGTGAAGACGGCTGAGCGCCGAAGAATTGATGCTTTTGGTCTGTGGTGTTGGAGAAGACTCCTGAGAGTCCCTTGGACTGCAAGGAGATCCAACCAGTCCATTCTGAAAGAGATCAGCCCTGAGATTTCCTTGGAAGGAATGATGCTAAAGCTGAAACTCCAGTACTTTGGCCACCTCATGTGAAGAGTTGACTCATTGGAAAAGACTCTGATGCTGGGAGGGATTGGGGGCAGGAGGAGAAAGGGACCACCAAGGATGAGATGGCTGGATGGCATCACTGACTCGATGGACGTGAGTCTGAGTGAACTCTGGGAGTTGGTGATGGACAGGGAGGCCTAGTGTGCTGCAATTCATGGGGTCGCAGAGAGTTGGACATGACTGAGCAACTGAACTGAACTGAACTGAGATCAAAGAACAGTAATAGGTCCTCCATTGACAGATGTTATCTGTAAACCCAGACTGCCTCTGAAGAAAAAGTAAAACAAGAACAATCACCAGAATGTTACTTTTATGAGGACAAAAAAAGGAATCAAATCCTGTATAGAATCTGTACAGATGTCCCCCTGTTAGATAGACTTACTCTAAGAAACAGAAGGAAAAATACTAATATAAAATTTGTATTTTCCATGAGATTAGATAATATATTGCATTTATGAAAAGGCAATCCTCTGAGATATGACAGTTTTACTTTAAGGTGTAAACCATGATTACAGAATTTTAAGATGTAGTAGGGGCAGTGAAGAGCATATTAAACATTGAAGAAAACTGAATTAATAATTTAAATTGTCTGTTGAAAAGAGAAAACCTCCTAGAATTCAGAGAGGAACATAGTGAGATGAAAGATGAGCAAAAACATCAGAGTAAGTCTAAAACTGGCAATAATAATTTGAGAGAAAAGCCACCAAGAGCAGATAAAATTAATTGAAAGAATCTGCATCCTGGTGAAATTTCCAAATGTCAAACATATAGGAAAGGAGTCAAGGATTAATAGGGTTTAAGTTTAAAAAATAGAATCAACAAAATAAAAGGAGCGTATATGTAACTTCTGAAAGAGTGGGAGGAAAAAGGTGGAAAATGTGAGCAATATAACCAAAGACTGGGAAAGAATATAAGAAACAACATAGGATACAATGACAAAATCAAACAGAAAGATGTTAGTCATCACAATAAATATAAACAGATCAAACCCCTCTATCAAAAGACAAAGGTGACCATACTGAGTCTAAAAGTATACTGCACTAAAAAATGATCATGTTCAAAATAAATAAATAGGTAAAAAGATATAAGGCAACTGTTAGTCTGCAAAAGCAATACAGGAATAATATCAACATAAACAGTTGAATCCAGACCAAACTTTCAAACGGGACAGAGTTATTTTCATAAGATTAAAATCCTCATTTATGATGTCATGAAGCTTAGTCACTCCATAACAAGCAAACAATGATAATGAGAGGCTTTGAAGACGCTACTCTATCCACACTTTCATTTCTGATCATGATGGAATGACTGGAAACAGACAATCGCTCCTGTCATAAATATGTAGAAAAGTGAACAGAGTATATGACATCTAATAAAAAATTAACAGCCAACAGGCAACCTGGAAACACCAATGGAAGAAGGCAAAAAAAAAAAAAAAAGTCCTCAACAAGAACCTTCTTCCTCTAGCCAGCGTGCTAGGAAAAGTGCAGCCTAGGAGGACAGAACATTTTTAGAAAATTGCTTAGCCGTATCAAACAGCACAGAAAACTCTGGGGCCCCACTCCAACACAGTACAGAGAAGGCCAAGTGGACAGCCTAGACTTCTACCTTTGCCAGGCTGCAATGAGACACTGCAGTACTTCTGCTAGAATGGTATCAGAGAAGATCGAGATGGACTTTCGTCCCTGCGAGGTAATAAAGAGGCACCTTCCACCACATCAATGGAGACCTTGTGGAGAACATGGACTTCACACTCCAGCTGGCAGTGATGAGGTGCTTTCTCATCCTGGGGTGGTGTCAGAGGAAGCTGCGCAGAGAGCAGGGACTTTCATCACTACTCAGCTGTAATAAGTCCATTCTTTTTTGTTGAGCCGATAGAGGCCATGTGAGGAGCAGTAACAGGCATTCCTGACTCATCCAACCAGGGAGGTAGCCGTAGAGGCCTAGTGGGAAGCTGGAATCACCATGCGGCCCCAAAGCACTGGAGAGTGCCCCACCTTGGGACTCAGCAGGCACTGACAATGACATGTACACGGAGGAGGGTTAAGGACATAGGGAAGAAGGCTGAGCGCCGAAGAAGTGATGCTTCTGAACTGTGGTGCTGGAGAAGACTCTTGAGGGTCCCTTGGACTGCAAGAAGGTCCAACCAGTCCATCCTAAAGGAGATCAGTCCTGGGTGTTCATTGGAAGGACTGATGCTGAAGCTGAAACTCCAATACTTTGGCCACCTCATGCGAAGAGTTGACCCATTGGAAAAGACGCTGATGCTGGGAGGGATTGGGGGCAGGAGGAGAAGGGGACGACAGAGGATGAGATGGCTGGATGGCATCACTGACTGGATGGACGTGAGTTTGAGTGAACTCCAGGAGTTGGTGATGGACAGGGAGGCCTGGTGTGCTGTGATTCATGGGGTCGCAAAGAGTTGGACACGACTGAGTGACTGAACTGAACTGAAAGTTTCAAACTGATAAAACAGGAATACCAGTACACTCTGATAAGTTATGCATATATGTGTATATATAATACCTATAGATATCTAAGGAGTAGTTAAGAATAGCCAGTAAAAGATCTATAAAAGGATAAACACTATAGATAAGTCAAAAATGTTCATGTAAGCCACAGGTGGTAATAAATAGAAAACAGATAAGTGAAAACCAGAGAGAACAAACAGAAAACAAAAAATTAAATGGGAGACTTAAGCCCCAATATCTTAATAATTTCATTAAATATAAATGGTCTAGACACATCAATTAAGAAGTAGATATTGATCGAGAAGGTTAAAACACATACACAAAGGGAATTCTCTGGCAGTCAAGGCTGTCCAGTGGTTAGGGCTCAGCACTTTCATTTCTGGGGCCCAGGTTAGATTCCTGGTAGGGGAACTATGATCCTACAAAATAGCAAGGTGCACCCCCCCCCAAAAAAAGAGCAAGCTACAAGAAACTGATTTCAAATATAATAATATGGACAAGTTGAAGTAAAAGACTATAAAAAGGTACATCGTGCAAACACTAATCAGAAGAGGTCAGGAATGTCTATATTGTTGTTCAGTCGCTAAGTCATGTCTGACTCTTTGCAACCCTATGAACTGCAGCACGCCAGGCTTCTGTGTCCATTATCTCCTTACTAAAGACAGAGACATTATATAACGATGAAAAATTAATCCACAAAGAAGATACAGTAAACCTTAATATGTATGTACCAAAATATGGAGCTGCAAAAATATGAAGTGAAAAATGATCCCACTTAAAGGAGAAATAGAAAAATCCACAGTTATAGTTGAAGACTTCCACACACTTCTCTCAACAATCAGTCAAACAGCTAGACAGAAAATCAGCAGGAACACAGAACTCCACCACACCATCAACCAATAAGATTTAATCATCATATATGGAACATTTTACTCAACATGAAAAGAACATACATTCTGTTCAAGTACCCACAGAACATATACCAAAATAGACCATATTTGGGGTCATGAAAGAAACATCAACAAATTCAAAAGAATTGGAATAATAGTGTGTTCAACTACATGGAATCAAACCAGAAACCAGTAACAGATAACAGGAAAAATCTCCAAACAATATTAAATGACTTCTTAACAATCCATGGATCAGACAGGAAATCTTAAGAGAAATTTAAAAATACATCAAAATGGATGAGAGTGAAAACACAACATATCACAATTTATGAGACACAGCTACAAAAGTGCTGAGAGGGAAATTTATAACACTGAATGTATACATTAGGAAAGAGGAAGTCTCAAATCAATGATTGAAGCTCCCATATCAAGAATCTAGAAAAGGGGAAAATAATAAACCCAAAGCAAGAAGGGAGGAAATAAACATAAGAACAGAAATCAATGAGATTTTCAAATGAAAAACAATAAAGAAAATAAATGAGACAAAAGTTTATTCTTTGAGAAGATCAATATAATCAAGAAACTTTTAGCAATACTAAGGAGGAGGGGAGGTCGATAGAGGATGAGATGGTTGGGTAGTAACACTGACTCAATGGACTTGAGTTTGAGCAAACACCAGGAGATAGTGAAGGATGGGGAAGCCTCAGGGGAGGCACGCAGACCATGGGGTTGCAGAGTCAGACACGACTTAGTAACTGAACAGCAACAAACAAGAGAGACAGAGAGATAGAGACATGTTTACCAATGTCAGTAATCAACCAAGAGGAATCACTGCAGATTCTGAAGACATCAACAGGAAGACATGAAAGTACTAAAAACAGCTCTATACACATACACTCAAAAACGAAGATGAAGTAGATAATCTTGAAAAACACAGGCACACTGTGTGGCTCCGGGGTAAAGAGTCCGCCCGCCAATGCAAGAGCCATGGGTTGCATCCCTGGCCCAGGAAGATTCCACATGCCACACAGCAACTAAGCTGGTGCGCCACAACTACTGAGCCTGTGCTCCAGAGCCCGAGGGCTGCAACTACTAGCTCCTGTGCTGCAGCTGCGGAAGCCTGCACACCCTGGAGCCTGCACCCCGCAGCAAGAGGCGCCACCACGATGAGAAGCCTGAGCAACACTCCTAGAGAGTAGCCCCGCTTCCTGCAGCTAGAGGAAAACCTGGGCAGCAGCAAACCCCCAGCACAGCACAAAAAAAAAAGAAAATTTTTTTTTTTAATTTAAAGGACTCGAAATTGCTATAAAGAACAAACAGCTCATTAAGTATTAAATAGATAATTTGAATATTCCTATAACCCATAAAAAATTAAATTTGTAATTTTAAAATTCCTCTCTGAGAAATCATCAGACCCAGAGAGTTTCACTGGAGAATCCCATCAAACATATAAAGAAGATTTGACAAGAGTTCAACACAATCTCTTTCCAAGAATAGAGAAGAGGGGATTACTTCAAGTGCATTTTAGGAAGGTAGTATTACTCTTCTTACTTTGCCAACAAAGGTCCGTCTAGTCAAGGCTACGGTTTTTCCTGTAGTCATGTATGGATGTGAGAGTTGGACTGTGAAGAAGGCTGAGCGCCGAAGAATTGATGCTTTTGAACTGTGGTGTTGGAGAAGACTCTTGAGAGTCCCTTGGACCACAAGGAAGTCCAACCAGTCCATTCTAAAGGAGATCAGCCCTGGGTGTTCATTGGAAGGACTGATGCTAAAGCTGAAACTCCAGTACTTTGGCCACCTCATGCGAAGAGTTGACTCACTGGAAAAGACTCTGATGCTGGGAGGGGTTGGGGGCAGGGAAAAAGGGGACGACAGAGGATGAGATGGCTGGATGGCATCACCAGCTCAATGGACATGAGTTTGAGTGAACTCCGGGAGTTGGTGATGGACAGGGAGGCCTGGCATGCTGTGATTCATGGGGTCACAAAGAGTTGAACATGACTGAGTGATTGAACTAAACTGAACTGATTACTTTTCTACCAAAACTAGACAAATACTCTACAAAAAAGATATCACAGATCAATATCCCTTATCAATACAGACAAAAAGATCTTTAAAATACAACAACAAATAGAATTTAGTAATGTACTGAAGAAGTATACACCATGACCAAGAGAATTTATTTCAGAGATGCAAGGCTGATTTGATAACCAAAGTCAATCAATGTGGCCCATGGTGTTAATGGGCTGAAGAACAAAATCACATGATAACATCAAATGATGCAAATAAAATACTTGGCAAAATTGAACACCTACTCGTGATTTAAATTTTCAGAAAATTAGGAAGCGAGGGTTATTTGCTCAGGTTGATAAAGTGCATCTGCAAAGAAATCGGCTGCTAACATTATGCTCAATGGTGAAAGACTGAATGTTTTTTGCCTAAGACTGGGAAGAAGGGAAGAATGCCTACTATGTCAAACTCAGCTGTATTTATATATATATATTAGCAATAAGGGTGTGGAACTGAAAGTTTAAACGCAGTACCACTTAAAACTGTTCAAAACAAAATGAAATACTTTGGTGTAAATTTGACAAAACATTCATAAGATTTGAAGTCTTGAAAACTGTAACATGCCAATGAAAGGAACTGAAGATCTAAATAAGAAAGACTATGTTCATGTTTTGGAAGTCTCAACACAGTAGGGTATTAATTCTCCTCAAATTGATATACAGATTTAATGCAATTTCTATCAAAATATCAACAAGATTTTTTTGTAGATATATACAACATTTTAAAAAATTTATATGAAAAGGCAAAGAAATTAGAAGAGCTAAAACAATTTTCCAAAAAATAAAGTGGAAGGACTCTCAATCTGTCTGATTTCAAGACTTACATAGTTGCAGTAATCAAGACCTATATCAGACTGGGGACTTATATCAGGAATATATAAAGAATTCCTACAACTCAACTACCAGAAGGAAAACAATTCAGTTTTTTAAACAGCAAAGATTGAGGCAGATTATTTCACAGAAGAAGATGTATAAAATGTGAATACACAAACACCATCTGGGAGGTGCAGATCAAAGTCTCAGTGAGGTGCCTCTATAGTCATTTTAACGGCCCAAATCACAAGTCAGTCAGAATGCAGAACCACTGGAACTCCTACGTTGCCAGAGAGAATGTAAAGTGTATAGCCATTATGGAAAAAGTTTCAGCAGTTCCTTACAAAGTTGAATATACACTTAGAATGCAACCTGGAGAAATAAAACCATGTGTGACATGAAGACTTGTCATAAACATTTAAAGCAACTTTAATCATAGTAAGCCAATCTGAAAAAAATACAAATATCCATCAACTGATGAGTGCATAAAGAAATTGTGGTATATCCATCCAGACAATGAAGCTCAATGACAAAAGGGAATTCACTAGTGACTCTAGCAACTACATGGATGACTCTAAAAATATTATGCCAACCAAAGAAATCAGACACAAAAGAGTACAATCTGTATTAGTCTCTTTAGATGAAATTCCAAAGAGGTAAATTTAGTCTATACTGACAGAAAACAGAAGACTTGCTACCTGGGACCAATGATGAGGGGACAGGAGAGAAACTGGATTGGAAAGGCCACAAAGGAACTTTCTGGCATGATGGAAATGTTCTCTATTTTGACTGCAGCATGGGTCACACTAATCAAACCTAAGCTTACATTTGTATATTTTAATGTATCTAATTTACACACAAAGTTTTGTTTAGATTGATAAAATTGATTAAAAATACTTCTGTCTTTGATAGGTCACTGAAGTAAATAGAGGAACTGAATAATATATTTAATTATGACAAATGAGTGCTAGAGAGAAAATATTTTATAAATATATTACTTTCAGATGTTCACAGAAGAGTTTAATTTGATGATCTCATAGGTTACCAAGAAAAAAAAATTAATCCTACAAGAGTAGGATTTCACTGACATATTTACATGTTGCAAGGCAATAAAATAAAAACTAGATTGCAAAATTATAAATAAACATCACTTGGAAAATTTTAAATGTCCTCATAAATAAAGCTTAAGTCAAAACCAAAATAACATTGCAACTACAGGCTATAAAATAGTTTTGATAACACTGTGTATGAAACTCCAAGATAATGCTCAGAGGATAAATCATATTCTTTTAACGTTGTTTATTAGGAAATAAAGATTCAAAATAAATTAAATAAACATTTATTTCAAAAAGTTAAAAAGAAAAATAAACTGGATTTAACTAAAGAAAGAGAAAATAATTGATAAGAATAAAGTTAATGAATTGGAAAATAGGAAAAAAAGAGAATTAATAAAGTCAAGTTTGGTCTTTTAAAATATTAATTCAAAGTTCTGGCAAACTAATCTAAAAGAGAGGAAGAGATAGAAAAGTTAAATTAACATTATTTGACTGATGGCAATGAATATGGCAAACTACGATGTCTAAAAATTCTTTCCTCCCTAAAAGCTATGAGGAAATTAGCAAAAGTGGTCAGAATCAGTTTTTTAGAATTCCAGAAATTAACTAAATGCTAATAGCAATGTTAGGAGTGTTTGTTCAAGAAAAACAGCTGAATCTCAGGAGGAACAGAAGACTTTGTGGTATTTTGATTGCTTTAATCTAATCTTCCATTTTTCAGTTTGGCAGTTGTCTTGAAAACTAACAGCCTCCATTTATGGTGAAAATCAGCAGCCTGGCAGCTTCTAGAGGGAGCAGAACAGGACTATAGTTCCTTCAAAGCCTCATCCCCAACCAGCTTTCATTATTTGATCTAACTGGTTAGTCCCAGGAAAACATGTTCAAGGCTATCTTTATTTGACCTAAGTATTTGCCCACTGCAAAAATCCTTTTCCCTAGAAACATTTGTCAAAAACAATTACAGTCAATTGTTTAACTTTCTGGCTTTCTAAAGTGGTAGATAATTGTTAGACCAAACAGCAGATAAATCAAAAGAAAATAAGTTTAATAGGAGAATCTAGGGGGATGATATGTGCATTGGAGCTTTGAAAAACTCTGACATTACATTAAAATTCAGCTGCTTTATTTATTTATTTGCAGAAATTCACAAGCTTATCCTAAAATTCACACAGAAATGAAAGGAATTGAGAGTGGCCAAAACTACCTTGAAAAAAAAAGGTGGAGAACTCATACTTCCCAATTTCAAAACTTAATACAAAGCTACAATAGTCAAAGGCAATGTGGTATTGGCGTAAGAAGAGACATACAGATCAATGGCATAGAATTGAGAGATCAGAAATAAATTGTGGTATTCTATGGTCAATTGATTTCCAATATGGTGCCAACAAATTTCAATGGGGAAAGAATAGTCTTTTCAATAAATGTTACAGGGATAACTGGTCATCCATATGCATAAGAATGAAATTGGACCCCAACTTCACACCATATACAAAAATTAACTCAAAATGGATCAAAAAAAAAATACAATGGCTAAAATTATAAAACTCTTAGAAAACATTAAATGTAAAATTTTATGATTTTTGATTAAGCAATATTTTCTTAGATAAAACAGCTACAGCTAAGTAACCAATGGGGAAAATAACAGATAAATTAGATTTATTTAGAATTTAAAACTTTTATGCTTCAAAATAGATGATCAAGAAATTAAAAAGACAACCCACAGAATGAGAGAAAAATTTGCAAAATATGTGATAATTGTATATCTGATAACTGTAGTATATCCAGACTATATGAAAAACCTCTACAATTCAAAAATAAAAAGACAAATAAACCAATTTAAATTAACCTAAAAGGTAAAGGATGTGAATAGGCATTTCTCCAAAGAAGAGAAATACAAATAAAAACCATACTAAGATTCTGTTCTACACTTATCAGAATGGCCATAATTTAAAAGATAGACATGAACTTCCCTGGTGGTCCAGGGGTGAAGACTCTACATTTCCACTGCAGAAACTGCAGGTTCAATCCATGGTCAGGGAAGTTTCACATGCCACACAATGCAGCCCCCCAAAAAGTAATTTAAAGACAGACAGTGAAAGGTGATGGCAAGGATGCAGAACAATTGGAACCCTCACGCATGCTGGAAGCAATGTATGATGGAACAGCCATCTTGAAAAACAGTTTATCAGTTCCTCCAAGAGTTAAACACAGAGTTACCGTATGACTCAGCAATTATACTTCTAGGTATATATTCTAGAGAATTGGAAATATATGTTTATACAAAAAACTTGTACATTTATGTTTAGCCTTATTCATAATACTCAACATTTATAATATCTAGAAAGTGGAAACAACCCAGATGGCCAACAAAGGTGAGTGGATAGGGGAAAATGTGATATATCCACACTGTGGAGTATTATTCAGCCATGAACAAGAAGGATATACTGTTACTTTCTACACTGTGGATGAATCTTGAAAATATTATACGCTAAATGATAGAAGCCAGATAAGAAAGACCAGATCCCACTTATATGAAATGTCAGATTAGGCAAATCCATAGAGATAGAAAGTATATTTAGTGGTTGCCAGGAGCTGAGAGGGAGGGAACAATGGGGAATGACAGCTTAAGTGAATGCCAGTTTTCTTCTTGGAGGGATGAAAACATTCTGGAATTAGATAGTGCTGATGCTTATAAAACTTATGAATGTATTAAAACCCAGTAAATTTTATGAAGTGTGAATTATATCTCAATAAAAATGTATAGTATTTGATATGACATATCAGTTTTAACCAAAGATTTAGAGAGGAAAAGGTTATTTGTAAGTGGATATTACACAGAAATTACACAAATCGTATGCTCTAAAAACTGGAAATTTTAATGAAGTCATTTTATAAGAATGTATCTTCCCCAAATGGACTAAAAAAAAAGAAAGAAAATGTGTATAGACTTAAAACCATAACTGAATTTGAGATGGTTGTCAAAGAACTGTACCAAAAAGGCATTAAATCTATATTTTGTCATCAGTAGACCTTTCAGACTCAAGTCTCATAACACTTATACACATACATAGAAAAAAAACTAATAACCAGTCATGCTTTGGGTTATGGATATAAAGTTTCTTTTAAAAAAATAAAAGAGTGATTGGATCCAGATGAACATTTAAAAAATAATACACAACCACCAAATAGGACTCATTATAAGAATGAAAGGTCAAGTCAATATTAAAAATCCACTATTATAACCAATCATATTAATGTCAAAGATAGAAAACCATATTAAGTTTTTTACATACCAAAGATAATACTTATGCAACTAGGATTTTTAAAGCCTACATCAAATCAAATGTCAGCATGATGCTTAATGGTAAGGCAGTAGAAACACTATAATCAAAATCCAAAGAAGAAAAGGCGTTAACCATCAATGTTACTTAACTTCAGTATAAAGTGACTGCCTAGGCAACTAGATGTAACAAAAACATGGGTGATATTCAAAATACTTAACAAGGAATTTAGTGACATAATACATATATTCATTAAAAATATTTAAATGTAGTCCTTTTTATTCTCCAAGGAAACTAAGATGTATTCATAAAATTGCTCTCCAGTTAAAAGAGATTATAGTTAAAACTGTTCATCAAATCATTAAATCATTTGCTGGTTTTTAGAAACTGTTGGTGTGACTTTTAAAAATATAGCTTTCCTAATTATATGATGATCTCTCCAAACTATAATCTGACACATGAATCACACCAAAATCTTTCAACAATTTACCATTAACTGGTAGTCAGAGAGTGACTTGGGAAATGCATGTCTCTTAAGTCCAAAATATTGCTCATAGTGCTGACTCATCTCTCAGCTTCTGCTGAGCTTTTTGCAGTTAACCTGGAATTTTTATATCCCTTGAAATATTTGGATTTTTATATATTTAATTTTTATTATCAAAATTGTTACTTATTATAATATTGTATTTAATCACAATAACCATTTATTTATGTTCATTTACTTTCAATCCATGGCTTTTCATAAATACTATTGTGTTTATAAACATAATATATGAACATATACGAAATATAGTGTTTATGAACACAAATAATGGCCAAGGCAATATTAACAAGTTAATAAATGAAAGGCCATGTTTTATTAAAGAAAGATAAAATAAAAACAAAAATTATTATTTGCTTCCCTTTTAGTCATTAAACAACAGATATATTCCTGATAATCTATCAATTGAATATATTTTTCTCTGAATTAAAACTTTATCTTATTTGCAAGGGTATACTTCTAACATTTCTGTAAAATCTCCATTTTCTTTTGGTTTTATATGCTCAAACATTTTTAATTTGGGGGCACTAATTGTACTCTATACTCAATAAAGCCTTCTCTTAAGCTGCTGCTGCTACTGCTGCTGCTAAGTCGCTTCAGTCATGTCCGACTCTGTGCGACCCCATAGATGGCAGCCCACCAGGCTCTCCCATCCCTGGGATTCTCCAGGCAAGAACACTGGAGTGGGTTGCCATTTCCTTCTCCAATGCAAGTCTATTAAGCTAAATATATTATTTATGTCTTAATAAACTAGCTAAAGTTAAATGTCCTGTTTTAAATGGATAATTTTTAAATTATTTGCTTCTACTACATAATTTTTGCTCAAATGATAAATCTGACATAATTTTTAAACTGCCTTTGTACTTATAGCATCATAGCCCAAGCATTCTACGTTTTATTGTCTCAATTGCCACATTTTCAGTTAAAAATTTTTCCTGATGTTATTTGATGGATAGTGATAAATTAAGAAAACATTTATAATTACTTACTTGCTTTATGCATTTTATTGCATCATTCTGGGATAATTAAATTCAGTGACTTGGACAGTGACAAACTGAAACATCCAAAAATTTCCCTAAATTTTGGCTGAAACTGCAGACACGCTCCCTAGCTATTCACCGGCAGTGTTTGTGTAAAATCCAATAAGATTTTCATGGAAATAGTTCCATTGAAACCATTTTTCTCATTGTCAACAATAAATTTTGATAAATTATTTCAGATGTTGTTACTTTCTGCTTCATGAGATCAACAAAAACCATTAAATTATCTCCAAAGTCTTGAATTTCACATTTTAAGTAAATTATTAAAACTATTTTATATGAAACAATTGAGGCTACATCAATAATAATTGAAATTTTACTGCTTTGATTTATATATTTTCCAAAAAGTTATTTCCTCATATCAGTAGATAAATATTTGGCAACAAGCAAGTCCATAAATTTAGACTGCTAAGGTAAGCCCATGTAAACAATACTAATATTGCTCTTTTTTGAATAACAAACTTTTAAAAGTATTTTATATTTGACAATGGAAAGACTGATGCTGAAACTGAAGCTCCAATAATTTGGCCCCCTGAAGTGAAGAACCGACTCATTGAAAAAGACCCTGGTGCTGGGAAAGATTGAGGGCAGGAGGAGAAGGAGGCAACAGAGGATGAAACGGTTGGATAGCAACACTGACTCAGTGGACATGAGTTTGAGCAACTCTAGGAGATAGCAGACAGATAAACCCATGCAGTCCATGGTGTCCCAAACAGTTGGACACAACTGAGCAACTGAACAACAGCAATTATTTTTAACCACATGGGTGGAATTTTTTAGATGTTTTTTGTTTGTTTTATCAATATTCTGATCATTTTTTTTTCTGGAAGTTTTTATACTGCTAATGTTTTTCCATGAAACTGATTTAAAATGTACTTATAATTTTCCTTATTGATGAGAGAAATTTCTATTTATTTAAACCATCAATTTTAACAGAATGTAATTGCCATTTTGATGAAATATGGACCTATAATTAATTGTATACAAATTTTGCACTGATTATTTGAGTCACATGTACACATTGACTATAAAAAGTCACTCATTATTTTTACCGAAATAACTGGGTTAACATATACAAGTTATTTATTTTATTTTGCATTGTTTCTACACTGTTTCAAAAGATATCCTGGGTTCTGGTTTGTACATAATGTAAGAAGCTATTCCTGGCAGAGTTCATTATTAAATAGCATTTCTTCTCTGTTCTTTCACAGTCATACGATTTATGTTTACAATATTTAAAAAGAACATTAAGAAATTTATCCAAACTCTGCTGTATCTTCATTCTGGATTTCATCTTTAATATTTTATTATTAAGCCTTAAGTTTATAAACATCAGAATGTTGCACAATTACTGCTTACACAAAGAATTACAGGACATTAACTGTAAAACCAAAGCATAAACTAAACTCAGTATTTAGTTCTCAGATGCTCAGCTGTGTCCCTGTCTTCCTCCTGCCAGTGCAGGAGACACAAGAGACATGGGTTCAATCCCTCGGTGGGGAAGATCCCCTGGAGGAGGAAACGGCACCCCACTCCAGTATTCTTGCCTGGAAAATTCCACAGTCAGAGGAGCCTAGCAGGCTACAGTCCATGGGGCTGCAAAAAGTCAGACACAACTGAGCAACTGAGCACGGAATAAGTTGTGAATTTTCTTAAAGCAGTGGTTTTCAATCTTTTTGGTCTCACAATCCTTTCACAGTGTGAAGAATTACTTAAGACAGCTCCAGATCTTTTGCTTATGGCAACTACATCTATTGATACTTACACTATTAAAAGTTATAACTGAAAATTTTTAATCGTTTGTTTTTATTCAGTTAAAAATAGCAATACTAAGCCTATTAAATATTAACAAAAATAACATTTTTTGTGAAAATTACTTTATTTTCCTAAATGGAAAAAATATTGAAAAGCACCATTGTTTCACATTTTTCAAATCTCTTTAATGTCTGGCTTAATAGAATTCAGCTGGACGCTGAAATTTGCTTCTGCATTTAATCTCTTGATATCACACATCACGTAGCCTCAGGAAAACTCCACTTACACTCCTGGGAGAATGAGAGTGAAAAAGGCAAAGATGTCTTGGTATTCTTCTTGAAAGTTTTGTGAAGATACCCTGAAGTGGGTCTCAGAGACTCCCCCAGAGGCCAATAACCCACAGGTTGAGAACCACTGTTCTATAGATTGTCTTAAAGTATGTGCCATGAAGCCACGCTGCCTTCTATGAAATGGGCCAAGCTGCCTGGAAATGCTGCAAAAGTGCTCAGACATCATTCTGATGGGAGGTTCACTTATTGGCAGTTGTTGTCACATGCTACAGCCATTAGCTTGAACTAATGGATTTATGCTACTGCTAAGTCACTTCAGTTGTGTCCAACTCTGTGCGACCCCATAGATGGCAGCCCACCAGGCTCCCCCGTCCCTGGGATTCTTCAGGCAAGAACACTGGAGTGGGTTGCCATTTCCTTCTCCAATGCATGAAAGTGAAAAGTGAAAGTGAAGTCTCTCAGTCGTGTCTGACTCTTTGCGACCCCATGGACTGCAGCCTGCTAGGCTTCTCTGCCCATGGGATTTTCCAGGCAAGAGTGCTGGAGTGGGATGCATTGCCTTCTCCGAATGGATTTATATTAGGACTCAAATTATTAACTAATCTCTATTAACTCATCTGTACCTTGCTGAAGCACACATGTGGTCAGTCGTGGCCAAATCTTTGCATCCCTACAGACTATAGCCCACCAGGCTCCTCCGTTCATGGGATTTTCCAGACAAGAATACTGGAATGAGTTGCCACGTCCTCCTTCAGGGGATCTTACCCACCCAGGGATCAAACCCACGTCTCCTGCATTACGGGTGAATTCTTTACCAATGATACACCAGGGAAGCCCACCTTGTCCCTACTGGTACACTATTTATCAACTCGTATGGAAATTTTTCAGTTTTTAAAGACCAGTAAATCACATTGGTAAGTACCACGGAATATCAGCTTTGTTGAAACTATAATATTTTAAATGGAGAGTTATATGAATAATTGTCATTATTTGTCAGTGAGGTATTGACGGAAGAAAGCCAAGAAGATAAAAAAATTCAAAGAAATTAGGGCACTTAGTAAAAAAAAATCTATTGCAAAATAAAAATGTATATGTTTATTTATCAACATTTCTATCTAGCTTAACTATATAGCAAGGATATTCAAACGTAATAAAAAAAATATGCAGAACATGTATGAAGAGGAAACTTAACTCAAAATATAAAAGGAGATATATTACTATCCTAGGTGAAAGGGTTTGATAATGTAACTCTCCCCAAGTTAATCTATATATTTAATATTATCTCTATCAAAATAATGCTATTATTTTTGAAACTGATAAAGTTACTTTAAAGGTTTTCATGTGGTATTAAATTTGATTAAAAAATAAATATGTAAGAATAACAAAACAAAATCTAGAAAAAAGGGTAGGGCAAAGAATATTGGGTTTGTTTTATTAAATGTTAACATGTGTTAAAAACATTTGCAGAATGAAAATAATGTGATTTTAAGACCAAATAAATAGACACCTTAATGAAACAGAATAGAAAGTTCCCCAAAGACCCAAGGTGTATATCAGTTTAATATGTAACAAGGAGAGCATCTCAAATTCAAAGGAAAAAATTATTTTTCAATAAACAGGGGTACAACTGGCTAGCCGCTTTGAAAAAAGTAAGTTGAATGCCTAACTCTTATCATGTTGCTATTGTTGTTTCGTCACTAAGTTGTGTCCGACTCTTGCAACCCCATGGATTGTAGTCTGCCAGGCTCCTTTGTCCGTGGGATTTCCCAGGCAAGAAAACGAGTGGGTTGCCATTTCCCTCTCCAGAGGATCTTCCCAACCCAGGGATCAAACCCGCATCTCCTGAATTGGCAGGCGGATTCTTCACCAATGAGTCGCCAGAGGAGCCCAAACACCAAAGCAAATCCCAGCAGCTCTAAAGATTTAACTATCAGTGAGATATTCACAGAGTAATTAGACAAAAATTAAGAGAAATACAGAATCTTTCAATAGTACAAACTCTTCAAAGCATAAGAAAAAAAAAGATTTGATCACATAATGCAAAATTGCATAAAAATAATGAAGAATTGATGCTTTTGAACTGTGGTGTTGGAGAAGACTCTTGAGAGTCCCTTGGACTGCAAGGAGATTCAACCAGTCCATCCTAAAGGAGATAGGTCCTGGGTGTTCATTGGAAGGACTGATGCTGAAGCTGAAACTCCAATACTTTGGACACCTGATGTGAAGAGTTGACTCATTGGAAAAAACCCTGATGCTAGGAGGGATTGGGTGCAGGAGGAGAAGGGGATAACAGAGGATGAGATGGCTGGATGGCATCACCAACTCAATGGACATGAGTTTGGGTAAACTCTGGGAGTTGGTGATGGACAGGGAGGCCTGTCATGCTCAATTCATGGGATTGCAAAAAGTCAGACACAACTGAGTGACTGAATTGAACTGAATGAATAAAGTAAAAAAAGAAAGAACAAAACTATCAATAATAAAGTTGACCACTCCAACAGAAAAGTAGACAGGAGCATATTTATGAATAAACACAGGTGGTCTAGAAAGCACAAAAAAAGAAGCTCAACTCAGTTGTAATCAAAGAATAAACGTAAAAACCAGCATATCTGTTTTCACCTATCACATTAGTTAAGAGTAAAAAGAATCATGCCAACTATTGGTTAGTATATAGAAAAAGGAAAGTGTAAGTTGGAGCAATGGTTTTGGATAGGATGGAGGTAGATTTGCAAGTGTTTGGTTAAGTTCTTAAAATACACCATAAACTTTGATGTAGCAGTTCCATTTTTAAGGAAATATTCAGGAAATTTCCTAACAAAGGATCTCCCAGAAGCTCTTCATAATATTGTCTCTATCAGTAAAAATATCAGAAACACCTAACTGGTCAATAATAAGAANTCATGCTCAATTCATGGGATTGCAAAAAGTCAGACACAACTGAGTGACTGAATTGAACTGAATGAATAAAGTAAAAAAAGAAAGAACAAAACTATCAATAATAAAGTTGACCACTCCAACAGAAAAGTAGACAGGAGCATATTTATGAATAAACACAGGTGGTCTAGAAAGCACAAAAAAAGAAGCTCAACTCAGTTGTAATCAAAGAATAAACGTAAAAACCAGCATATCTGTTTTCACCTATCACATTAGTTAAGAGTAAAAAGAATCATGCCAACTATTGGTTAGTATATAGAAAAAGGAAAGTGTAAGTTGGAGCAATGGTTTTGGATAGGATGGAGGTAGATTTGCAAGTGTTTGGTTAAGTTCTTAAAATACACCATAAACTTTGATGTAGCAGTTCCATTTTTAAGGAAATATTCAGGAAATTTCCTAACAAAGGATCTCCCAGAAGCTCTTCATAATATTGTCTCTATCAGTAAAAATATCAGAAACACCTAACTGGTCAATAATAAGAATTTGCTATATTCATACATTCTCTATAATAAGAATATGGTATATTCATATGATGAACTATTATGCTATCATTAAATATGTTATAAATACATATTTATTGACTTAGAGACAGGTTCGTGATACAGTTATAAAAAGCACCATCCCAGGCAGCACAAAGACTCTGATTTCACTGTTCTTAAAGGTCATTATTCCCATATCTAAATGTAGAAAGTGTCAGGCTTTATAGTAATGACACTCATTAGCTTTTGTGGTAAGCTTAAAGATGATTTTACTTTTTTGCTGTTTGGTCTGATGTATAATTTTTTCAACACTAGACATGACTTTCACCAGCAATAAGTATTTTTAAATCTTGCTTAGGCTGCTCCCAACTAAGTTTGGTCTTTAATATACTTTGGATACATACCCTCTGTCAGCTCCACATGTGGGGAAATGGAGGGCATTGTTTACGAAAGGACTAGATGAGGCTTTTGGAGACTGTGTTGTTGGCCAATATTGATGGTATAAATGTGTTAGGAGGGGAGATTGCCAAGCCACCTGGGTGCTGGGTGCTACGGCCCAAGTATATCCTCCTCAGGCTGGAGGCAGAACACTCTGGGAACCCCAGACTGCCAGACAGGTAGGACTGATCTGTGTGCTGAGTTGCTCCATCTCATGGGTCTGTGACTTCTATCCCTTCTACCAGAAGACCAGACATCAGTCCCCTAAAGCATGGGCTCTGCACACCACTCTGGTTGCATTCTCTGTTTTCGTGATGACCAACCACCATTACTCACCAGATCCCACAGAGCTACCGAGAAGGGCAAATATGACCATGCTCAGTTCACCAGTCAAATCTTCCACCTTCACCAAGCCCTTTGCACAGAACTCAGTCAAGTGACTTCAGTTCAGTTCAGCTCAGTTGCTCAGTCACGTTCGACTCTTTGTGACCCCATGGACTGCAGCACACCAGGCCTCCCCGTCTATTACCAACTCTCGGAGTTTACTCAGACTCATGTCCATTGAGTTGGTGATGCCATCCAGCCATCTCATCCTCTGTCGTCCC
>SJYA01005468.1:0-25021 GCA_006410615.1 Neotragus moschatus
TGAGATGGCTGGATGGCATCACTGACTTGATGGACGTGAATCTGAGTGAACTCCGGGAGTTGGTGATGGCCAGGAAGGCCTGGCATGCTGCAATTCATGGGGTCGCAAAGAATCGGACACGACTGAGCGACTGACCTGAACTGAACTTGCATTATTTCTGGAGAGAAGCCTGCTATCACTCTTTATCTTCGTTCCCCCTGGACTGACAGGCAAAAGTCCACGAATTAGAGACTAAGAACACACAGAAAAGATGAACCAAAATCAAAAGCTGGTTCACTGTAAACATTACTAGAACGGAAAAATCCCAGAAAGATTCAGGAGGGAAAAAAGAGAGATATCTATTTTAAAAGAACAGAATGAAGAGATAGAAATAGATATAGAAAATATAAATAATTAAATATTATGAATTTAATGAAAAAAAGAAAACACAGAAGACTGAGATGAAACTGATACTTTGAGAAAAACCGACATTAATAAAAAGCTTGAAAAGGTCAATACTTTAAACAGTTACATTTAAATAAAGATGAAAATGACCAAGACTAACTGACAGAGACAAAGACCCAAAGAGCTACCCAAGTGAGTGCCATGAAGTTTTTAAGGCGCAGATAAATCTGTTATGTACATCTGTTGTTGGTATTTGGTCGCTAAGTTTGTGTCCAACTCTTTTGCAAGCCCGTTGATCGCAGCCCACCAGGCTCCTCTGTCCATGAGATTTCCCAGGCAAGAATACTGGAGTAGGTTGCCAATTCCTTCTTCAGGGAATCTTCTTGACTCAGGGATCGAACCTACATCTTCTGCTTTGGCAGGCAGGTTCTTTACCACTGAGCTACCAGGGAAGCCCATTATATACGTAAGTTATTCAAAAATAGTGGAAACGGAGTGAAAGTTCCTCAGTTCATTTTATGAAGCTACCATGGCCTGATTCTAAAAGCAGGATTCAGACAGACCAATAAGGAAAATAACGAACTTACTTATGAACATATACCCCTTCCAAAGACAACTCTCGCAAATTCTTGGAAAAATTTTAGGTTAATTAAACATACCCTAAAAATTCATCACCATCTTAATACAGATAAGAAAACCTACAAGGCAATTATCTTCATTAACGTACCAGTAATTATCTCACTATCAGAGAAAAACCATCAGGTAATACTTAGCACCTATTCATTATTTTTTAATTCCCAGAAAACTACTTTAACTTGAAAATGGCTTGTGCCAGAACCCTACAGTAAATATCATACAGAAGAAAATTTAGATAGACCCCCGAGACCAGAAAAAACACAAGGCTACTGTCTTCTTACTGTGCTGGAGAAACGTAAACTCAAAGAAATCCTGCAATTTTAAAAGGTCTTTTCTTGGACCATTCTGTCACTAGGAAACAAACACCAGTTAAGAGTGGTGTGAAAAGTGGTTTAATCTCATCACCAGAACAGAAGCAGTGGATGAAGGAAAAGAAAAGAAAGCAAAGAGCAGGTCTGGAGTCAGGAAAGTGACTGGGGTTGGGAAGGGAGAGGGAAAGACATCCACTTGCGAAAGACAGTCCCTTGGTGATCAGAGACTTGCTGCTGCTTGACAACAGACACCAAGTGCTGGCTTTGGTGGACATGCTTTAGTTTGGGGTAACTATTAGGAGACTGGGAACCCCCTTGTCTCCTGACTCTGGTGTACAGAGGCCAGTGCACGATAAGCCCGTGTCCTGTTCAACTCGTTTTTCAAAGTAAGTCATATCAGAGATTTATTATTGGGGTTCATGGAACTTCGAGACGCCCACCCAAGCTACTGTTGTTAAAAGACTCCTGACCCCCTGCAGGTGTTAAGAGAGCCTCTGCTGCTGTTGCTAAGTCGTGTCAGCCGTGTCCGACTCTGTGCGACCCTGTGGACTGTAGCCCACCAGGCTCCTCTGTCCCTGGGATTCTCCAGGCAAGAATACTGCAGTGGGTTACCATTTCCTTCTCCAGTGCATGAAAGTGAAAAGTGAAAGTGAAGTCGCTCAGTCGTGTCTGACTCTTTGCAACCCCATGGAGTGTAGCCTACCAGGCTAGCTGGGATTAAAAAGGATAAGAAATTGGGAGGGTGCATTCTGAACTTTAATTTCTTTGAATTTTAAGTCACATGGGCAGAGAATTTGACTTTAATGTTTTGGACTTTAATTTAAATGAAATGTAATCTATGGATTTTAACATCTCCCTGGGAATTTGATAATGAGATAGAATTAATATTCAAATAGAGAGCATCTCTTGTGGGCACTTTATGATTACAATGCATTTAGGCCTTACACTGGAGTACCTTGATATGGAATGAATTTTCTGCCTTGAGGTCAAAGTGATTTGGAGTTAATTTGATTCATGTACTGGTCTGACCTACTTAAGGAACTTCGGGGGTGGGGGCAAAAATCTCTCCTCCCTACCAGTAGCCCAGGAGAAAGAAGGGGTTTGGCTGGGTAGGCAGAAGAGGCCTTAAAAACGTGGTAGCCAAGGGTTCCCCCAGGTAAAGGACACACCTCTGGCCCAACACACCAGCAGAGTAATAAGACCAAACAAGAATCTTCTCTGTGACGCTGTGGTGAGAGCTGAAAGAACATGAACAGTCCTTGGCTTCCCTGGGCCTGTGACTGGCTCCTCCCCAAGGTCGTGACAATCGGATTAGTGAGTCCGACTGTATGAAGTTCATGGTATATACAGCTACTCATGTGACGGTCTGATTCTTTCACTAGACTCTGGGGTTTACAACTGAATGAAGCATGTTTTGTTCGCTCTCGCATTCCCTGCCTCGCCCTTCGATATCAACAGCTATCTGCTGAAAAGAATCCATGTGTGTGAAGGAGGAAAACAGCTCTTACGACTGATCCCATCACACATCTGTAGGTAACAAGTCATCAGGATCCCTGGGCTCATGACACTTGGCCTAGAGACAAAGAGACAGAGACAGAGAGAGAGAGAGAGAGAGACGGTGCATGAGAGGTAAAGTGAACAAATGAAAACCACATTTACGGATTATGATAACTCCTATAAGGAAATAAGCAGGATGGCCAGCCAGAGGGGACAGTGGAGGCAGGGCGTCAGGAAGGGTAGTCAGGTAAGACTTTTCTAGAAGATGATAATATCTGAACTGGGACCTGTGCTGTAAAAATGGGGCAGGAACTGGAAGCGCAAAGACTCACAGGTGAAAAGAACTGAGCGTAACTGACTTACGGAAAGGAAGTCAGCGTGGCTGTGTGCAGGGAGACGATAAAAACGGCAGGAGATGAGGCTGGAGAGTGGGGCTTGTGGAGTGGTGCCTCCTCACGGGTCCCTGGAGCAGGAGGGTAAACATCGCCCGGGCACCTGCTCTTTAGAAACGCAAACCATCGGGCCCCAGCCCAGACCTGCTGAACAGGAAGTCTGGGGTCCCGGGCCAGGCAGACAGCGCTTCTGTTTCACAACTGATCTACAGGACTGTGGCAGTTCCAGCTGCACAGTATCACTCTGCATTATAAAATGACCACCGTGCTAAGCCTGCCACCCCACAGAGCTGTTACAGCATCACTGGCCGCATTCTCCACGCCGCACATTTCGTCCCTGCTCCTCATGCATTTTAAACTGCGAGTCTGTGCCTCTCACCTCTCCTCACCTACTTCATTCACCCCCTCCCTCCCTCCCCTCTGGCAACCACCTCTGGATTTTGCTACTGTGATTCTGGCTCTGCTTTATTATACTTGTTCATTTGCTTTGTTTTTTATGTTCCACATCTAAGTGAAATCTACACTATTTGCCTTTCTCTGACATTTCCCTTAGCGGAGCACTGTCGGCTCATCCACCTGTGACAATGGCAAGATGCTGTTCTCTGTGTGGCTGAGTACTGCTCCTGCTCATGTGCGTCTGTGTACACGTGCGTGCCCCGATCGCTAGTACAGAGCAGTGGTATCCCTCTTTGGAGCCTGGGGGCAGGTCTGGGCTTGAGATGTACTCTGGGGTCATCTGCACATAGAGGGTCTTTGAGGCCTGGGAACTGGAGGTCATGGGTCGGGGGGAGGGGCTGGATGCAGACAATTAAGAGCCAACGTAAGCACTCACCCCCAGTGGATTATTTTGTAGGCAATATGAACCTTTTTTTTTTCCTGGAAGGAGATAACCAATAACTCAAAACGCACAGTGGTAAGACTTCCTTAAAACTTAAAGTTATCATCATCAGATTATTTATCCACTGGTAATTTTTCAGGGTAACTTTAGAAGCTCATTTCCAAACCAAATTATACTGTGAAGTGTAAGATATGCAAATTTCTGACCTTGTTCTACTAAAACCACACAGGAATAACACAGATATACATACATACAGAGCTCATGGAAATACTTTCATTCCAACCAACTCATCATGTCCCAGTTCAAGCTACAAGAAGGGCAAAGACGAATCTGATGAGAAGTTCAACTTCAAGAAGACTGATGGACAAGGTTCCCATGAAGAGGGTCTGTCGAACGCCCCAGGTAAGAAGCTGTCAGTCCTGGGAGTGGAGGCTGGGAGGAGGGAGGGAAAGAGCCAGCGGAGGGCTGAGGGACGCGGCAGGGACGCAGCGAGGCCAGGAGGCACCCAGACACACTTAAAGGGTGCACTCCACAAGCTAACCGCTCCCCTCCCCCTGCCAACACTGCATGGCAGAACACTCTAGAAAAGAAGAGCACACGAGAAAGCAAGCCATGCAAAAGCTGTTATATATATATACACCAGCAGAGAGTTCAGAGAGAAAATGACACTGCAGTTCCACAGGGAAGCTCAGTGGGGTACAGAGCAGAGCTCTGAAAGCATTTACGGAAAAACAAAGAAGCTTTTCAAGAACGGTTATACTGAGACTATTAAAATGTCCAGAAGTACAAAGAACAATGTGATCAATACAAATATTCTGTAAGTTCAACCACCAATTCAAGGAAGATTAACAACTAACTTTTCTCCGGCAAACAACTGCATCTGAATTTGGTGCGATTTTCTCATGAATTCTCCACCCAGCAGTTAAATCTTTGTTTAAATAATGAATGAAATTAGCTGGCTTTAAGAAGCTTACTATATTCTGCTTAACAGGACTGAAAAAAGAGTCACTGTCCTTAAGTGAGAAGGAAGTGCCTCACACATGGTAGGAACCCTAGAGAAGGAACGCTATCACAGAGAGCATCTGCTTCCACGCTGACCACTTACAAAGCAACCAGAACCTTTAGGGTGCGATGTCAGAAAGGTATTTTCAGCTGATCTGGAACGGGGCACATTGTCGAGTGTCTGGTCCAGGAGAATGGGGGTCAGAGGCGCCAAGCAGATCCTTCCCACGGGACGGAGCCTCAGCCTTGCATGGTGCGGCCCCAACTCCCAGCCCCCGCGACGTGACGGCAGGGAGCGGGAGCAGGACCCAAGCGCCGCCGTGTGAGCCTGGGCGAGCTGCCTTGGCCTCATGTGGAAAGTGGGCCAAAGCTCCCCACAGAGCAGAGGGTGTCATCAAGCAGGTGGTGAGAAAAGAGAGTGACTTCCACAACACCTTTTCTAGGAAGTGCTCAAGAAATGCTCGATACGAACATCATCTTACTTATCCTTCTACTTCCAGCATTTCTCTTGCATTCTTTGTGAAGAACTTCAGACCGGCTGATATGTGAGGGAAAAGACTAGAAGCATGGCGTATTTTGCCATTACTGTCATTCTAAGAGTTTCATTAAGCAAAACGTCAAAAGCTGACCAGCAAAATATGTGAAGAGCTAGATGAAAGACCTCTGGTTTTAAGCAGAAACAGGGGAATATACGAATCTAGAAGCAAATTTGTCCCCAATATGCTTGAGCGCACAAGACTGAAAGTTCTACTGAGGAGACTTTGCACGGAACTCAGGACACGACTGGAGAGATCAGACACACTAGAGAAGGGTTGGGACGCCGTGTCAGTGGCGGAGAAAACAGAGGCACGTTGCGCTAACGAGCACAGCTATGCTCAGAACAAAAACAACCCACAGAGAGAGTGGTTTTTTCAAACATGCATTCCACCTTTGGTACTTGGGGTATAATTCCCACCCAAAATGCATGCCCTACAAGGTCACACTTCAGTGGTTGAACAAACAGAATTCTGTCCTGTTTTCATTCGGTCTTTAATTTTTAACCCACCGACAGACTCTCAACTGCATGCTGTATTCTGATGAGCTGCTGCTGCTACTTGCCACTAACAAACAGTGTCTCAGAAACTGTTTATCAACTTGCCCATGGTGTTAAAAAAAAAAAAAAAAGACTTTCCACGATGAGCCTCCAGCTGGTGCTGGCAAGGGCAGCACACGGGCTGTGGAAGGATTGTGAATGAGGGAGACGGCGGTGAGAACGCAGGAGCGCCAGGCCTCCAGGGGGCCCTGCTCTCAGCTGCCCACCTCGTGGGCACAGGCAGGAGGGAGCCGACAGATGCATCTGCAGGGGACCGACACCCTGCCCTTCTCCCCCCTGCCTGACTGGCGGACACCGCCACAGCCCCGGAAGGCGTCACATGGAGGCCCACTCTCATCCTCCAGGAGGAGACCATGGTGAGGGGATGCGTCTGTGAACAAAGATGTCACATTTCAGAAACATACCTATGGTGAGAAATGTCACTCGCTCTGCTAGAGAACAGGAATGAAAAAGAGGAAGGAAACATACATACACCAAGTATTTCCTTATTCACCAAGATTTTTACAGGCAAAAATGGGGTGTTCGTAAGAGTTGTGCAAGGTAGGAATCAGACAAAAGAACTGCGATTTGTGAGGGTTAATGACTGTGTTTGCAGTCCTAGAGTTGAGTGAGTGGCAAAACCCAGGTTTGTTAAGTTTTAAAATTCATGCTTTTTTGCAACTGCACCATACAAACTGCAGGAGGATGTATTTCAGGTCTTCAGAAAAGAGATAATGATTGAAATAATATTAAATATGCTGGAAAATCTCAAAGTATACAGTTGAGAGTGCTTGGGACTGAGACAGGAAGAGGAAGGGGCCAGTGAGGCAGAACAGGGACGCGGTGGGCAGGCCCTGCCACGAAGCAGTCAGGAACCATCCAGGAGGAGGACCCAGGAGCCAAACTCAACCAGCGCTGCGTGACACGTTTCTTTGGCCGATTTTCCAGTTCCCTAGGAATCTCACCATTAGCCTGACATGAAAGTCATACTTCATCTTCAGGGCCCTTCTGATTTCCCTGTTTGCTAATACTCAAACACCTGAAAATCTTTTCATCTACAAGTGTGTGAAAGTCACTCAGTCGTGTCTGACTCTCTACGACCCATGGACTATACAGCCCATGGGATTCTCCAGGCCAGAATACTGGGGGGGCGAGCCTTTCCCTTCTCCAGGGGATTTTCCCAACCTAGGGATCAAGCTCAGATCCCCAGCACTGCAGGTGGATTCTTCACCAGCTGAGCCACAAGGGAAGCCCAAGAATACTGGAGTGGGTAGCCTATCCCTTCTCCAGGGAATCTTCCAGACCCAGGAATCAAAGTGGGGTCTCCTGAATTGTAGGCAGACTCTTTACCAATTGAGCTATCAGGGAATCGCCATCTACGACTACTTGTTAATTTGACAAACATTTAAAAGACAGCTAGCTACTTACGACAGACCCTGTACTGGGGACTAAGGGGGTGAATGAAACACATTTATTGCCTTACCCAAGTTGGCAGTGGGGATAAGGGAGAGAAAAGGCCGCAGAGACAAGCAAAACCCACCACCAATATCCAGAGCTGGAGGACACACAAAGTGTCCTGGGGTGCAGGAGAGGGACTCACCTAACCTCTCTAGACAGGCCTGCACGGGAGGCCCAGAAACCAAGGTTGTGAGCTTCAGCCTGAAGGCATCAGAAAGCGTTTACAAGGAGATTTAGGCCTCAGAACACATACTCATTTTAAAACCGAATTGACTACAACAAAGCACACAATTCTTAAGCATGATAGCTTAGAGAAGTTTCACATACGTGTGCATACATGCAACCACCACCCAAGGTCAAGACAGAGAACGTTCCAGTATCTACCAGGGCATGAGTCCTTACAGGAACTGGGACTCTCACCTCCGTCATCTCTGATCATTTCTGCCTTCTCTGGAATCTGGGGTGGTGGTATTGTTCAGCTACTCCGTCGTGTCTGACTCTTTGCCACCTCATAGACTGTAGCACGCCAGGCTTTCTGGTCCTTCACTCTCTCCCAGAGCTTGCTCAAACTCAAGTCCATTGAGTCAGTGATGCCAACCAACCATATCATCCTCTGTCACTCCCTTCTCTTCCTGGGCTCTATCTTTCCCAGCATCAGGGTCTTTTCCAATGAGTTGGCTATTTCCATCAGGTGGCCAGAGGACTGGAGCTTCAGCTTCAGCATCAGTCCTTCCAATGAATATTCAGGGTCGATTTTCTTTAGGGTTGACTGATTTGATCTCCTTGCAGTCCAAGGGACCCTCAAGAGTCTTCTCCAACACAATTAGAAAGCATTAATTCTTCAGCGCTCAGCCTTCTTTATGGTTTAACTCTCACATCCATACATGACTACTGGAGAAACCAAAGCTTTGACTAGATGGACCTTTGTCAGCGAAGCAATGTCTCTGCTTTTTAATATGCTATATAGGTTGGTCATAACTTTCCCTCCAAGGAGCAAGCGTCTTTTCACTTCATGGCTGCAGGCACCGTCCTCAGTGATTCCTGGGAGCCCAGGAAAAGTCTGTCATTGTCTCTACTTCTACCCCATTCTCTTTGCCATGAAGTGATGGCACCGGATGCCATGATTCTAGTTTCCTGAGTGTTCAGTTTTAAGCCAGCTTTTTCACTCTCCTCTTTCACATTCATCAAGAGGCTCTTTTGTTCCTCTTCACATTCTGACATAAAGTTGGTGTCATCTGCATATCTGAGGTTATTAACATTTCTCCTGGCAGTCTTGATTCCAGCTTGTGCTTCGTCCAGCCCAGCATTTCACATGACATACTCTGCACAGATGTTAAATAAGCCAAGTGACAACAAACAACCCTGACATACTCCTTTCCCAATTTTGAACCAGTCCGTTGCTCCACATCTGGTTCTAACTCTTGCTTCTTGACCTGCATACAGGTCTCTCAGGAGACAGGTAATAAGATGATCTAGTACTCTCACCTCTAAGAATTTTCCAGTTTTCTGGGATGCACATAGTCAAAGGCTTTTGCATAGTCTATGAAGCAGAAGTAGACGTTTTTCTGGAATTCTCTTGCTTTTTCTATGATCCAACAGATGTTGGCAATTTGATCTCTGGTTCCTCTGCCTTTTTAAAATGCAGCTTGTACAGCTGGAAGGTCTTGGTTCACAGACTACTGAAGCCTAGCTTAAAGGATTTTGACCATTATCTTGCTAGCATGTGAAATGGACACAACTGTCTGGTAGTTTGAACATTCTCTGGCATTGCCCCTCTTTGAGGCTGGAATGAATACTGACCTTTTCCAGTCCTCTGGCCACTGCTGAGTTTTCCAAATTTGTTGACATACTGAGTGCAGCCCTTTCACAGCCTCACGGGGATAAGGAGCCCTACGGCATGCACTTCTGCTCTGGTTTCCTTCACTGCACCTGTTTCTGCCCCTCACAGTGGCCGGCCGCCTGCACTGCTGTGTATTGTTCCACTGTGTGTACATGCCATGGGGCACTACCTGTTCTATTAGAGAGACATCTGGGCTGTCTCCAGGTTTTGGCTATTACAAATAAGGCTGCTATGAACATTCGTGTGCAAGACTGTTGGTGGACTCAGCACTCGTACCTACCGCGTTTATTACACGGGTTATTGCTGGCTCAGGAAAACATAAGAAATTCAGCAGGAAGACTCTCTTGTTATACTTCTACTGAAAACGCTGGCTGATGTAACCTCGACGAAGATAGGGCAAGAGGATCTCGGTCATTAAGAATAAAAGACAAAAAGCAAGATCCTTTCTTAGGAGGACGAGTGGGTAACTGGGATCACAGACGTTTCCAGAAGCTGGGACAGTCACTGTCTGCAAACTGAACTGAGAACGTGTGGCCTGGTCTTGACCCTCCTGAGCCTGCTGGTTTGGGTTTTTGGGTCAAATATGGGAAACGGTTACTCTGAGCATTTCTTCAGCCCCGCCCTCTTTCTTCCCTTCTCCTCAGGCTCTGATGACGGAATGTGAGAGCGCCTATTAGAGTCCTGCATGTCCCTGGCCATGTCCCCCGTCTATTTTATTCCTGTTATTCAGACTGGACACTCTGCATCTCTCCTCACACTCGCTGGCTGTCTCCATCTGTCCGTTCTGTTGTGCTATCTAACCAGTCCAGTGAGCTTTTTCACTTTGAGTCGTCGTATTTTTCAGTCCTCAAATTCCTATTTGGATTTTCTTTGCATCTTCTCTTTCTCTGGTGATCTCTTCTGCTCCTTCATTTGCACCCATTGTTCACAACTGCTTGTTGAAGCACTTTCATGAATGCTGCCTGAACATCCCCTTCAGATTCCAGCATCTGTGTCCTCGAGGTGCCGGCATCTGTTGACTGCCCTTTCTCGTTCAAGTTGAGATTTGCTCTCAGTGTAACACAGGATCTTCAATTACTCTGAACACTAGGGAATGCTGCTGGGACCGGATCTCAAGGCAGGCTCCCGTTTCAGCCGGCTCCCCAACACCACGGTGGGGCGGGGAGCAGCACCCTGCTACTGCCATGTTGGGGTGGGGCTCACTCGGCCTCCTTCCTGCTGGGCAGAAGGAGGCCAGTTTTCACCTCTGGAACAGGTGTGAGCTCCAGTTCCCCGCGTGCCCTCCACGGACGGCAGGGTCAGGCAGGGAAGGNTGGGGCGGGGAGCAGCACCCTGCTACTGCCATGTTGGGGTGGGGCTCACTCGGCCTCCTTCCTGCTGGGCAGAAGGAGGCCAGTTTTCACCTCTGGAACAGGTGTGAGCTCCAGTTCCCCGCGTGCCCTCCACGGACGGCAGGGTCAGGCAGGGAAGGCAGGTGCCTGTTATGAGGAGCGGGGATGAGTCCTGGCTGCCCACCCAGTCTTCTCTGACCCCAGCCAGAGCAGGGGTGGGGTTATCTCATTACACTCAGGTGAAGGTTTAAGCTTAGGCTCCCCACTTGGACACTGCTGATGGGGGTGTGGGAGGGGCTCTATACTTTTTCTTGCTCAACTGCCTCTTTCCTGTCCTTTAGCTAGAAAGAGCAAGCTTCTCTTGGGGGCTTTTTGGTCTGCCCGTGTTTCTGGATTGATAGTTTCTCTAACATCTGGTCTGAGAAACATGAGGCAAAAAGAAAACCCGAGGGACGCACCAGGGGCTGTCCCCAGAGCCCCAAGGCCCTAGGCAGCTGCCTTCTCCTCCACCTTCAGAGTCTCCCTGTGCCTGTTCTATACACAGTGCCCAGGGTTTCTGCCTCTGTAGCAGCAGGAGTCTGGAGAAGCACATCGACACACCCTTGACCCACAACTGAAAAAGCCCCGTTCCCAACACGCCACTCTGAAGGGGCCAGAGGACCTCCGACTAGGAGATAAGGACGGAAGTCGAGGATGACCCACGTTGGGATTTCAGAAGAAAGATCAGGATCTCTCACGCAAACAACAGCAACGGCAGTCCGTATTCGCTCAGGCTCTGCCCAGCACGGTTCATGTCACATGGACTATGACTAACTGTCCTCGTCCTCCCAAAAGCGTGGGGAGGACCCCCCACTGTCCCGCCTTTCTGACGGGAGCAGGCTCCTGCAGGGCACTCCCTGCTCCACAGCATGGCCCGGGTTTGGCCCCGTACCATCTGAATCCAGAACCAGAGCTCCTCACCCCACACTCCCACCTAACGCCCCTCACCACGAGCCAGCCTCTGAAACGGGCAGGGAGGCGGCCTTCACTCACTCTGCTCCCTGCCTGTGAAAACATATGATGCTGAAACAGACTAAAGATCAGCAGCTTAAAACCATACTGTGTCCTTTTATCTGTGTGAGCCTTCTCAGCTGGGATTTCATAAATCTGGAATACTGCAGATATTAAGTCACAGGTAGCATTAGTTACATACATGTTGTGTGTATATGTATATAAAATTTTTGACCTTATAACCTTGTATTTTTAAGAGCAATGATTCCTGATAGGTTAAATTGCTGAAGTGTACTTTCCCATTCTACTTCAAGTGATTTTTTTCAAAAGCATTATCACTAATTACCCTAAAGATGAAAATTCCAGAAAAATGGCATATTTTCAAATGAAGTCCAGATGATTTTTCCTTTGTATTTTCAAGTGTGTATGAATTTTATTTGATCCCTGCCAGACCACACACCGCAAACTACAGATTCCAAGTCTCAGTTTGTACACCTGTAATTATACCCGGCCATCTAGAATTGGTCACTTCCCATCACAAGTACTTTTAGGCATACACACTTCCTACAGAGTTATGTGAGAAATGGAGAGCTTAATAGGAAAGAAGATCTGCATAAATACCACAGAAAAACAACAGAGGTGCCTACTGAGAACCTACATCACTACTGAGGGTCGCAGCCATCCCCCGACTCCCACAGCAAGCCTAGTCCTGGAAAGTTCCCAGCTGTGGAGGTTTCCCCTTCCTCCACCTTAAAAGAAGAAAACAAAATAACACAGCCTTCTTCCCTCTAGTCCACCTCCCGTCTCCTGACTCTTACTCTGGAATCTCAGAACATCGCAACTGCAAAACGCCTTAGGTCATTACGTGGTCCATTATACCCCCACTTACAGACGAGGATTACGAAAGGAAACCATCTTGATTAAGATGAAGAATCTGACAACTTCTTAGAAAGGGCGGGGCCCTGTTACTCTAATATTACGTGTTCTGTGCTTAGAAATACGAAGAACCAAGGGTGTCACGTCATTACGCCAGAGGAGAAGGAGCAGTTTCTGGCAGGAGAGAAAAGCAATAGAAAGCTTCCCACTCTGGGCAACCCGGTCAAAGAGAAAATTCACAAATCACATGATTGGCGCTGAAAAGCACATGGAAAAACTTGATCCGGTCTCCTTACTTTACAAATGGGAAAAGGAACACCACTAGGTATTTTCCCCAGGTCTTCTGACAGTATGTACTCGGTCCACTCGGCAATAAACTCTAGCCCACCCCATTCATCACTGAGGACACCAAGAGGTGAAACACAAGGTCTTAGGACCTTGTGTGCAAACACCGATTTAATTAGATTATCAAATTTAAGTATATAAGGAAACTAGGATCAGTTTCATGTTTCTTAATGCTAATCTTCAGTCTTAAAATGTAATCACACTTGAAGGGATTATTAATCTAAGCTTATCCTGACATTTCTGAGTGCTTCTTCTCCCTACTCTGAGATTCAAAGGTCTTAAGAAAGGGACAGTATGTCCAATGAGAATTTAAAATATGGACTGAGCATACAATTCCAGGCTTTCACTCCAAGTTCCACAAATAAATGCTAAGCGGCCAGAGGCGTGAGATGCTCGCGTCTCCTGCTCCCGTTGTCTCCGCCTGGACGCGCCTCTGCACCCAGAGCAGCCCAGGGACTGCACACAGCTCCCAACCGGGCCCTGCAGCGGTATCCTATGCACTTAGTGGAGATTACCTCAATTTATTACAAGCTATTCTCTCTCTCTATAGGGCAGTGGCACCCTCCTTATTTACTTCGAGTTATTCACTCTTTCAATAAAACCATTAGTTAGGGACAGGGAGCATGGAATTAATTACAGAGTTCAGCCCCGAGCTGAGGTTCTACTTTGTTTTACACATTAACAACCTCAGACGGTAAAGAATCTGCCTGCAGTGCAGAAGATCCTGGTTCTATCCTTGGGTTGGGAAAATTCCCTGGAGAAGGGTACAGCTACCCACTCCAGTATTCTTGCCTGGAGAATCCCACGGACGGAGGAGCCTGGCGGACTACAGCCCATGGGGTCACAAAGAGTTGGGCAGTGACTAACAAGCTCACTTTCAGCCCTACGCTTGGCGTAACAGTAACATCAAGTACCAGAAGCTTGTATTCTCCTTACGATGCCTCACGCAAGGACGACTCTCAGTGTGGTTTTACAAGGACTGCTTCATCTAATCCTCCCTGTGAGGTGGCATTATCCTCGCTGAGTGTGTCACTGAAATGCAAGCTCCATGAGGGCAGGTATCTGGGTCTTTCCTGCTCACCTCTGCACTGCCTGAGCCTAGAACAATGCTTGACTCACAGCAAGCAAACAATACTCAGTGAATGGATGGACAAATCGTATTTATAGAGGAAAAAGTTTAGTACTAAGTTTACAGACGATCAACTATGGTCATGGGTATTGAGTGGCACAGCTGAGACTCAAGTCACGATTTCTGATCGCACTGTATCAGGGGCCAGCAAACTTTTTCTGTAAAGGGTGAGAAAATAAACAGCTGAGGCTCTGCAAGCCACACAGTGGTCTCTGTCCCAACTACCCAACCGTGTGGGTGTCAAGGGTGAGCAGCCGAGACAACCCTAAAGGAAGGAACGCTGCTGTGTCTCCATAAAGTCACTGACATAAAACAGACCTGCCGGCTGTAGCTGCCAGGCCCGCATTAGATCCTCACGATAATCAAGCAGGGCAGGTTATCGAGAACCAGAGGCTCAGCTACCGAGGGCTTCGTCCAAGGTCACACCACGAATCTGCAAGTCCCTGCTCTTTCTATGAAACCTCATGGTCTCCACGCAGATCTACGGTATACTCAGAACTTGTTCCTGCACTTTTATGGTGCAAAGCAGAACGTCCACTCTCTTGCATCTTGAAATTAAACCTATAACCGTAGCAGGCTGCTGGGGCTTAAGTGCATGGGCAGGTGTGGAGGGGCGTGTGCAAGTGCACAGACAGAGTTAATCCAAAATCTGTTTTCACAAGAAAATCTGACCTTCCGTTAAGCACCGTGATGTGGAAACAATGCAGACTCCATCTGGGAGACAGGCGGGGCACGGGATTGGCCATTTCTGTTCTCACAAGGAAAACAGCCTAACCCAAACTAAACACTAACCTGGTTACACGTGAGGCTGAACATGGCTGAATGCATCAATCATCAGACAGGGTAATAAAGGGAAATATGCAAGCTCGCTCCCAACTGTTTACCACTTGTATTTTTCTTGGAACAGAAATGCATTTTATATATTATATGAACCTGTAAAAAGCACACGCCTGGTAAAATATTTAAACACATATTCTGTACCAAGAGTATTAAAACATGAAATATTCCATCATCATAAAAGAATTTTGAGTTCATGAAGGTTTAAACACCCACCTGACTCCAGCTATGGCAACAAGTACAGAACAGAAACTAAACTGCACTTTATGCTAACTGGATAATCTTGATAACTACAGGCTACTCAGTATGTAGCAAAGTCTGACAAACTCCTCCTCTGGCTGATCTCAGTAAGTAAGGTACTACTTAGGAGTGACACTGCAGAATCTCAAATCAATTCTTTTTCAAAATATAAAACTAGTGCTTTGGTTCATTTAAGATAAATAAATATATATATGATCTATTAAGTTCAACTGCTCACCACTCAACTGACATAAATACTACCTAGCTTAAAAAGTTCAATTCGATACATTTACCAAGAAATTATGTATAAAATATATGTGAAAAAAAATTGAGACAGGCATAGTCCCTCCTATCAATAAACCTTAAAAAAAGAAAACAAAAACCCTCACATTTGTCTCAGACTCTCTGGTACAGAAACTAACTTAGTTAGACTGTAAGTGCTTGCAAACAATGGCAGCAGCAGGTAGTATTTCTGGGTGACCGTGAAATACCAAGCACTCTTGACGGGCTTTACAGAGATGATGAAGTAAAGTGACGTGCTAGTCACTCAGCTGTGTCTGACTCTGCAGCCCCATGAACTACAGCCCACCAGGTTTCTCTGTGCACGGAACTCTCCAGGCAAGAAACTGGAGAGGGTTGCCATTTCCTTCTCCAGGGGATCTTCTCGACCCAGGGACTGAACCCCAGTCTCCTGTACTGGCAGGCAGATTCTTTAGCATCTGAGTCAATATGATAGTTAATGCTTAAAACAATCCTGCAAGACAGGATGCATGCGTTATTGTCCTCCTTTCTCTCCACTGAGAAAACTGGGGCTCAGTTATTCCCGCCCCAAGCTCCTAAGCACCTGAGTGCCTACATGGTTTAGAATCAGGTCTGCCAAGCCTTCCTTGGTGGCTCAGTGGTAAAGAACCTGCCTGCCAATGCAAGAGACGCAGGTTCCGTTCCTCGATCAGGAAGATCCCCCTGGAGGAGGAAATGGCAGCCCACTAAAGTATTCTCGCCTGGAAAACGCCATGAACAGAGGAGCCCGGTGGGCTACAGTCCACGGGGTCACAAAGAGCTGGACGTGACTTAGCGACTAAACGACAACAGCAAGCGACTGCCTGGCCTGCAAGCCCGGAGTTTTCTTCCACATCAGTTCAACTTCTTTAAAGCAGGGTTCTGACTCTGAGGTCCAAAAATAGTTCCCAGGGAATCCCTGGACCTCTGCAAACTCTATGAAAAAGTGCGTGACTGTGGTACGTGAACTCTTCTGAAAGGAAGAGTTTTTTACAGGAGAAAAAAATGAAAGGGATGGCCAGTTGAAATACATGTGTCATGCATCACACCTGCGAAGCATGACCACTGTCCTGTAGTGTTCTGCGTGCTCAGTTGAGTCTGACTCTCTGTGACCCCAGGGACTGCAGCCTGATGGGCTCCTCTGTCTATGGAATTTTCCAGGCAAGAATACTGGAGTGGGGTGCCATTTCCTCCCCTAGGGTATCTCCCCAACCCAGGGATTAAACCTGCATCTCTTGTGTTTCCTGCATCGGCAGGCGGGTTCTTTACCACCACCACCTAAACCTACTGCTCCATCTACCTCTGTAATTCTGAAAAGAACAGTGACGCATCCTCTCTGGCTTGGCTGTGAGACAGAAGGGCTGTGATACAACTCAGCCCTGGAGACTCATAACTCTTCACCTTGAGAATGGCAGGAACTGTCCACTGTCACTTTCCCCATGAGAAATGCACAAAACACAGGCACAGGTTCCCAGTTCCAAGACCAGCACCACTGTGGAATTTTCCACTAACTGGAAACCACTTCTGCTTCCCCTGAAACAGGAAGCTTATTCTACAACTCTCTGCAGGAGCTAATGGAAGCCCCGTCCCTGCACACAGAGGCTCTCTGCATCCGCTGCCTTCTCTTCACACACACTGCGACTCTCAAGAGAGCGTTTTTGAGCAAAGACAACTACTCTGCAAACCTCCTTCAATGAAGTGCCTGTAAAGGAGCTTTGTAAACTGTAAAACGCTGCATAAAGATTCATATTACTAACAAACATATTTAAGATTCAGGCAAAACGCGGTCCACATTTCTCAAGTTTTAGATGGAAAAAATGGAAACAGTCACTTGCAGCCTTGATGCAGCGGGTGGTTTTCTTTTCCATCTCTGCAGAATATTCCCTCTGTTACAGAATATATGGCCATCTTGGTTTAAGGACATGAAAACTAAAGCTCAGAAAGAGCACCCGACCTGCTCAAGAGTGACAACAGGCCAGCCCCAGGCAGACGGGTGACGTGTAGGCCAGGAATGGACGAACCTCAGTGCCCACAGCAGCTCCTCACAGCCTCCAAGCTCCACCTCACAGGCCTGTTGTCAGGGGCTGGGTGATCTCACCACAGCATTTACTGCTGGTGGCTCTATGTTAAATCTGCTGAAGATCCATGCTTACCACATAAGGCACACAGTCTTTATATAAACTACTCAGATGCTGCTTGACAGAAGGTCCATTAACAATACTCCAAGTAGTGTCTGTATCACGAACGGTCACACTAAAGAGAAAAGGTGCTATTACACAGATAACTGCCCAAAGCCACCTTAGGCATTCACCTGATTCTAGCCATGTTTTCCAGTGTTGATTGTATTTTAATAAAATGGAAGCACTATAGAGTAATTATTTCTGAATGACTCAACAAGCAAATAAGTACATGTTTGAACAGATTAAAAAGAACTAGAATGTGAGCTACGTATAAACTTCTGGCAAGTGCACGCCCTTCTATAAACTCTCACGATGTTTTTATTCTCTAACTTTAGTCTTAATTTCTTATAAAATCACCAGGAAGCCACTTATAGAAGGCGCACACAGTCCCGACGCAGAGGTCCGGATTGACAGCACCGGACCCAGACACAGAGCCCATCTCAGAACCAGCGGGCTGCAGGCTCTGCTGTCAGCCAGAAATAAGACCCCAACACTCTAGGGGCACACATGATCTCTCCTCCCCGCTTACCCCAATCCTCCTTCTCCGAGGATGCTAAGGACTAAGGGGCGGTGTTTCTCAAAGGTGGCCCCAGGCTGCAGTTACAGCCTCTGGAAATGGCGGCCTGAAGAGCTGCTGGTCAACGAGGGCTTCTGCCAACAGGACGCCGACGAGTGTAACCGTCCAGAGTGGGGAGCAGAGACGGAAAGCAGGAGGGCAACACGCTGTGGTGTGACGTCACCCATGCCCCAGTCCCGTGGGGCTTTGAAAACGCGTTTGAAATCCTCTTTCCTCTTCAGGAAAGGGACCTGGAGACTCGCTGGTGGGCCTCTTTGCTGTCCACCCCGGTCAGGGCTGGGGGAGGCAGGTGAGGCAGGCAGTGGCGGCTGACAGGACTGGCCTCTCTCCACGAAGCAGGTGCCCTTCCTTTTCTCCAAGGCAGCTCTGGTCTCCCCAGGAAGCGCTGGGGGACCACGGCAGGCTCCCCACGAGTGGCCCCTAGACTGTCTCAGCTCTAAGACTGTGCCATACCTGCTCTCCATCCATGGGACAAGGGGCCGCGAGAACCGAGCAGGCACGCGGCCACACGCTGACAGGCGTCCAGAGGGAGTGGGGACTCACCAGTCGTCCAAGGCACCACCCTATGTGTACTTCTTGCTAAATATGTGATGATAAATGAAACGTTTTCTATTCCATCTTATCCTGCTCCTTAAAAAAAAAAAAAAAAATTCTGGCTATGATGAATTAAATGAATTTCACATTCCATTAATGGGTTGCAATCTACAGTTAAAAAAACTCTGCTTAGGATGGACTTCAAACAGATCTACGGTTCAGTCATACTTTGCTCTAACTGGCTTGGGCAAATACTTCTGTGATTCTCAGGTCCTTCATCTGTGAAACAGGGGGGGATACTTCTTGTAGGTACAAGACCAGCATGAGGCACAGACCCGACACAGTAAGCTCTCAAGAAGTCCCAGCGTTATTATTAGCAGAACAGAAACCCTAAAACCCACTTCGCCGGCTCCGAGTCTCACCATCTGGGACACAGCCTGCTCTGTGGAGCTGCATCTGGGCATCTTCGTTTAGAAATGTATTTATAGAGCGGCAAAATACTTATGGCCAAGTTTACTCTTTAGTCAACCAACATGTTTATACCTTGTGTTCCCTCAAAAAAGTTTTCATGCTCTTTCAACTTCGTGACACTCTTACCGGCTTTCATTCAGGTCCGTTTCCCTCACTGTATACAGAGTAGGCACTATACTAGGCTACTCAGGGAGACAGAACAAAGGCGGCCTGCTATGGGCCAGAGTGGCTCTGAGCCGGCTTCAAGGCCCTGCGGAATCTGGCCTCTGTCCACCCTTCCTGACGGAGTATATTCCAGAATCTCCCCAGCTCACTCTCCTTTCCTTCTTCTCTCCCTGTGCTGGGACAACCCATCCTTTCTGAGTACCTTTTTACTGCCACACAGCTGACTGTAACCCGCAGGGCTGGGTCCAAGAGCCTTCTTCCCAAGCAGCGTCCACTGTGCTGGCCAAGCTGTCTGTCCTTCTCACGGGCCAGGACCCTAGCCACGTCATCCTTCACTCCCCACCCACCCAGCACAGGCTCCCCCAATCCCATTATATGGCAGCTGTCGTTCCTACGAACGTTAAGAGTGTAAATGTGTAAATTTGTGTGTGTGGCCCAGCACACACACAGACATTGTTCCACTGATGAAGCTGTTGTTCAGATTCCACCATGATTCCCCCCGTCCACTAAGGGTTTCAATCTAAAGTCAACAACAGGAATTAAAAGAGGTTTTTTTTTTTTTTAAACCCTTTTTGGTGGAACTTTCCTAACATGCCACAAACTAGAGACAGAGGTACAGTCTATACCCACAAACTCAATATCCAGCTTCAGGCTACCAAGCTGTCAGCCTTGCTTGTCTGCCTCTTTCCACACTTTCCACCTCTAGTGTATTTAAAATAACACTTAAAAACAGGTGCTTCTAGAGAATTCACGGATGAGGAAATGGTAACCCACTCTGGTATTCCTGCCTGGAAAATTCCATGGACAGAGAAGCCTGGCAAGCTACACATCTTGGGGTTGCAAAGAGTCAGACACTACTGAGTAACGGAGTCACAGAGAATTCTAGTCCACACCCCACTCACCATCTATTCCATACTGTCCTTTTCTCTTACAGGTGACCAATTTTTAATAATTAGTTCATAGTTTATCCTTCCACAGGTTCTCTTTGAAAATGTATGGAATTCATGCTTCTGCCCCTAGNACACTACTGAGTAACGGAGTCACAGAGAATTCTAGTCCACACCCCACTCACCATCTATTCCATACTGTCCTTTTCTCTTACAGGTGACCAATTTTTAATAATTAGTTCATAGTTTATCCTTCCACAGGTTCTCTTTGAAAATGTATGGAATTCATGCTTCTGCCCCTAGATTGTACACAAGACAGCGTGCTCAGAGTCCTCTGCGGCTGCTGCTTTCACAGACTATGTGGAGGATGAGCGCGGCTGCGCTCCCGGTAAGTTGCTGTATGGCAAGCCGCAACTCCCCACTGAGGGACGCTGGCTGTCTCTAGCGCTGAGGCGCTGTAAATAATGCTGCAAGTGCACCTGTCAGTGGGCATTTCTGTTTATGACCAAGAGTGAGCAGGGTTTCATTAGTTTGATGGCTCCTTGTTTTGTCTGTGGACTATTCCTCTTTTATAAATTTTACGACAGGGTCGCGGGTCTTCTTCCTAATTTTAGAAATCACCTATTCTGGCTATCAGCTCTGTGATTTAAGTTGCGAATATTTTCTTCCCTTTGTCACCTATCGTTTTTCTTTGCTTATTTGTTTCCTGATGTGCAAAGCCTTTAAAAAAAAAAAGAATATTTAAATCTATCAAGCTTCTGTTGTTGCTGTTAGAATGAGACATACAGCAAGGTTTTTCTCTACTCTGAGTGTATAATATAAAAAACTCATTCATGTTTGCTCTTAATGTTTGTAGGTTTTGGGTGCTTTTACATTTACGTATTTGGGCTGTTATTGCCCATTTATTCATCTATATAAGGGTGCATCCATGCTTGGTTGTGTCTGGCTCTTGGGACTCCATGGACTGCAGCCTGCCAGGCTCCTGTGTCCATGGGATTCTCCAGGCAAGAACAGTGGAGTGGGGTGCTAGTTCCTCCTCCAGGGGATGTTGCTGACCCAGGGATCAAACACGCATCTCCTGTATTGCAGGCAGATTCTTTACCGCTGAGCCATTGAACCCAGCTCCAGAAACAAACCTGAGAACACTGTTGAGATCATATTAAATTGATAAATAAACGGCAGGGGAAATATCACCTGTGTGAAACCAAGTCTTCTGCCCCAGCACATCGTACGCAGAGACCACTCTCAAATAGAATGCTTCCCTTTCAGCAGTGCCTTCATGAGAACAACCCAGCATTTTTCAACAGTAAGACCCAGATTTACTTGGACACGACTGAAGTGACTTAGCAGCAGCAGGAAATAATTTATGTCTAGGAGTGACTGGTAACATAAGGGGCTTCTGAAACATTTGCACAAAAGATTTAAGTAACCAAGAGGGGAGAACTCGGGCAATGCCAAGGTGCAAATGGAAACAGGGTTAAAACCAGCAGCATTCAAGCCATCCATCCCAGTGCAGCCTCTAGAGCACCTTCCTGCTGTGAAACCGGGGCGACAGGAACTAAATGCTCCCCAAATCCTCAAAGACAAACTTGTGCACGGGTGAATTATCTTCTCTCCTAGCTTCTCTCCTAGCCACTGACCGAGTCCAGCTCTACTGGAAAGCCTACCAGGCTTCCCTAGCTCTCAGTCCCCCTCCCGCGGGCTCTCAGACCTTCCTCGCTGCTCTCTGCATCCCCATCTACGACTCTTGACGGCCAGCTGCAACCTACTGCTTTTTACCACCGCTGCACTAAGCCCAGTTACTTCCTTTGCCACCGCTTCGGGAAGGGGCGTGCTCCAGGACCAACCCAGAAATCTCCTCTGATACCCAGAACATTTCTACAGGCAGGTGTGCTTGCCCTCACGTTGCTTTCCTATCAGAACAGCTCTTGAAAACCCCTGAAAGGGAATTTCATCATTTACAAAATAGAAAAATGACCGTTAAGTTCATTTGTGTTGTAAAGAACAGGATTACTGGACACAAAGTTGCTGGGAATGAACTGTTTGATAAATGAACAGTATATACTAAGGATGGGAGGCTGTTGACAATCAAAATCCAACAATGTTGAAAATGGACAAGAATTTCCATGGCTGCTGGTGTGCTAGCATATGGGGTTGACATTCTCGTTGTTTGACGCAGAGAACTCAGCAGCACATGTGAGGAGCTGAAGCGCCTGTGAATTTCAATAAGTACACAGCTTACTAAATATACGTGTGGTTTCGAAACTATGTTATTTGTTCCACCCAGAGAGCCTCATTTTAACACAGTTTTGAATAAATTCCTTGGTTGCTTAAAAGCTTGTTTGGTTCCTCTTCAGCAAAGCATGCAAGGTTTTGATGCTGAAAAAAGAGAAGACCCTATCTTCACTTAAATCTTCCCACAAAAGATGGGGGGGAAACATCAACAGAAGTGCCAGAGACAAAGGACAATAAATGCAGGCGGACTGTGCACCCTGCAGACAAGGCCAAAGCAACCCCGGTGAGCCCGACGTTCCTGAGCTCAGATGCGAAATCTGAGGACACATGAGGGGGGAGGACGAGCTACGCACAGTTCGTATGAAAGAAGTCTTGCCGGCAGAAACCTTCCGCCCAAATCCTAACGACGGCCTGCCCCGTGAGGATGGGCTGGCGGGGAGAACCTGTGTGAGAGGAAGGGGCAGGCAGGCTGGGGCGAGGGGGCGGCGGCGGGCCTGGCGGCGCAGAGAAGGAGTTCCCCCATTGCAGGGAAGGCGAGGACCACACGAGGCAGAGAGTTCAGACTTGGAAAGCAAGCAGGCGTCTGAGGCTGCAGTCCAGGAGCTGCGGTCCCAAAGCGACCCTCTGCAGACAGCAAGAGTGATCCGGTGCTCTGAGGATGCTGCACAGCGTGTCAACACCACAGATGTCAACGCAGCTGACATTTCACGCTATTCTCAGCCCCTGACCCATGTAACAGCCTACTGTAGGTCAGTGCGATCTAGGCAGTGGAACAGCGACGCGTGAGAGACACATGTCCGGGTCCACCCTCACCGGACTTCCATTCTAGGAATGTGAGCGGGGCCTTGGCGCAGATGAAACCCCAAACATCGTATAAATACGTCAGACAACAGATGGCAGTGAGTGTGACAGAGAAGTGGAGCCAATGCCAAAGAGGGGGGAGGGGCAGGGGCACAACTTTAAAGGGAGGAGAGGGAGGAAAGGCCACTGATGAGAGGAGCAAAACCCTCCCGCAAGTGATGGATAGGGCCATGCAGCTCTGGGAAGAGAGGAGTCAAGGCAGAAGCAGAGAAAGTGACAGGCAGCAGGCCCGCCCAGGCGTCAGAGCGGCGAGAGAAGGGGCAGGCCACCTGATATTCGAAGGCCTTCCACAACCCTGACCAAACCTTTCCTCACAGGCCTCTTAGGAGCCTCTGAACAGAATCTCTTTTTCCAGTCAGTTACCCCTTGCTCTCCTCCGAACACCTCTGCACGAGCGTCTCCTGTCAGCTCACCCCCAGGACACTCTGCCACGTGAGTCAGTCACCAGGGTGGGAAAGAGAGGGAGGGGTGGCCACGGGCCCAGCCGTTTTCAGGCTGAATGCTGTGTTTCACGACCTCTTCCTCCAGGAGGCAGAGCCACGCTGCTCTCTGTGCAGGAGTGGCCGGGGCCTGTGTGCAGGTGTGCCTGTGTGTACGTGTGCCTGTGTGTACGTGTGCCTGTATGTCCTCAGTCGCTTCCGACTCTGTGCGACCCCACGGACCTTTGTGACACCAGCCTCCTCTGTCCATGGGATTTCTCAGGCAAGCATGCTGGAGTGGGCTGCTGTTTCCTCCTCTAGGGGACCTTCCTGACGCAGGGATTGAACCTGCGTCTTCTGTGTCTCCTGCACTGGCAGGTGGAGTCTTTACCACTGAGCCACGAGTGCGTCTTCAACCTTACTGTATATTCAAACCAGCTGTGCGTCTTGCTAACGTGCAGGTTCCGATTCAGTAGATGAGGCAGAGCCTGAGATTCTGCAGCTCCAAGCCCTAGGGATGGCCTCTGTGCTCGGTCCAGGGTCCACAATGAGTTGTGAGGGACCTCCAATAAGGACGGAAATTGATCCAGAAGACACAAAATTCTCCTTAAGGCTTGGAACCAAGACATATAGAGACAACACCTGCCAGAGGCAGGTTCTGAGCAGTGAGGTAAGGAAGCACCAAGGGTCAGGTTGGTGCCACTCGGTGCCACAGCAAAAGAGAAGGCAGTCTGCAGAACGAGGAAGCTGGGCCAGACACACAGGCTGAGGGCAGAGTGTGAGGTGTCTGAGGGTCTTCAGCACCTCCAGGTCCTGCTCTAGGAGTCCAGGCACTCAGTGGATCTTTAAGGCACATGCTCTGGCCCAGCTCTCCATGAACCAGCTTGAGAGAGACCGGAAGTAAGAGCCTTGCACAGACCCAGTCAATGGGTCAAGGAGGAGGGCCTAGCAAGTCCAACACCACCTTAGGCCTGAGCCAATCAGGATGAGAGCGCTACTTCATTTAAAGGGCAAGTTTAGTGCAGAGACACATTCAAAGCAAAGATGCTATATTCAAAGTGTGTGTGTGTGCACTCACGCGCAATTAACAATATTAAACAAAGAAAATACAATAGTCAAAAGAATTCTACTGCATTTACTCCTGGCTGAAATACCAAGGGAACATTTCATGCAAAGGTGGGCTAGATAAAGGACAGAAATGGTATGGACCTAACAGAAGCAGAAGATATTAAGAA
>SJYA01005469.1:0-11252 GCA_006410615.1 Neotragus moschatus
TGTGAGGCCGTCGTACCCTGCAGATATGTGTACGCTCGCAGACCTCCACAGTCCAGGAGATACTGCACATGAACACGGCATGAATACTAGGTGCGTCTGCAGTCTATGAGACGTCACCGCCATACATGTAATATATATATACATTGGGGCGTCAGCGCAACAGGGTACTGACGGGGGCGTGTGCAAGTGGATGACTGACGACTTACGCGTGTGTCTTCGGGAGCGTGCGGCTATGTGTGTGAAAGCGTGAAGTGCGGGGAGGACCCAAATTATACACGCGGTAGCAGTGGTAGTAAAAGGAGCGGTAGGTGAAACGGAGCAGCGATCCGCAGGCGTCTCAGAGAACCGGCAAGCCAAAGAAAAAAATTGACGGGAAAAGTGGAAATTGTCGAATGCAGCGCGGTATGCGAGCCCGTAGCGTCTCTGCATTGAGAAGGGCCCCAGACACGCCAAGAACGTAGGTGGCAGACACCTGTCTCGCGTGATAATGATCCTTAGCATTTGTCAGTAGCGTTGACTCAGCAAGGACGTGCTCAGACGCACGTTGCACACACCTATCAAACGCACTCATGGGATATGACGTCTCTGAGCTGTCTCTACCGAGCGTAGCTGTTCTTCTCGTGCCGAATGGGTCGTGATAAGCTACAGCTAAGAGCGATGCAGCTGCGAGCGTGCCCCCAAATTAATGCAGACTTCGATAGCAGAGGTGTTCTTTGCAAATTTCATGTACAGCCTTCTGCGCTGCGCAGGATAGCCAGATAAAGGGTTCAGATGGCCGCGATGCGCCCTACAGTACACATCCACATATATGTGTATATACGTTTACATACATATATATATATGTGTAGAGGGCCTCCATGAAGACACTGCAAATACAAACAACAGGCGCTGCCTTGTCTCTTCCTGCAGTGTTCAATGGGGATCGCCAGCCAGATACTGCGGCGAGCGCTGGCTCAGACTGGCGACAACAGCTTCATCAACTGGGTGGACGCCGAGGGGAATACGGCACTCGACTGCGCTGCATATCTCAGCCCCAGTAAGCTTCTTTTCTCATGCAATTCATTCGTCAATGACAAAGCCGCCAGTTCTTCAGTGCGCGGTCGCACGTACTTGCCGTGTATGTGGGGAATGGTGTACACACCAGAGTGCTGGTCGCGCGCGCTGTCTGCGCCGAAGGTAGCTGTCGTAGCGGCAAATGCGCGTGTCCTCTTTTCACCTCACGCCTAGCCCACATAATGAAACGACCGCCTATGGAAGGTACACTCCACATGCCCCCATAGACATATTCGCCCGTTACCGCATTGCGCAGTGAGTGCTGTCGCACAAGCCCCACCCGCGTAGACACGCCGCGCGGCTGCGCTTTCGCGGACGCGTGTTGTTGCCTACTCAAGAGGGCCTGGATCTACGCGTGGATGCCGCTGCGCTGAAGAACGTATGCGTCTTACGTACCTAATATACACATAAATATACATACGCAGGTATGCTGTTGTCACTTTTCTGCTGCTGCAATCGCCTCCCCGTGCGTATACGTATCTTGCCTATGTCTATAGCATATAGGCCCGGTGACGTGGAAAATGTTGCGCGTGTGGACGTCCGCGCATCCTTGTTGATTTCCACGCGCTCTGAAAGTGACAAACGGCCACTCACTCCAAGAGGCTCCGCGACAATTTCGGAAGAACTGGCGTAGACGCTTGTGGTGCTGCTGCTGGTATGTTTCTGCAAACCCTGCTCCTTCGACCCTGCAGTATATCATCTGTTCCGACGGTACGGCGCTGTACATGGGTCGGAGATGAAAAGCGTTGAGGAGACTGAGTCACCATACTGAATCAAGACGCGCAGGATGCTACCTCGCTGATAAAAGACGCACGTGCAGGCATGCAAACATTGCGTTGAGTGCGACACGCCTATGTCATGAGACAAGGCGACTTTGGGTTGCACACACAGATCCAACGGTTGAGGCAGATGGAGCAAGTCATGTAGAAGGACAACGGATCTGAAAACTGCGGTGCAAAGCATAGTACTGGTCAGCCGGCCATAAGCGTACTATTCTGCGTACACACACGCACGTGTATGCACGTGTCTGCGCTTCCGTGTACGCTGGCCGCTGGTACGTGCATGGGAGTATGTTTGCGCAGGACGTCGGTGTAGGGACGCCGACAGCCTGATATATGTATGTGTATATATAGAGGTAGATATATCCACCTGCGCGCCAGGTCCGTCTGCGTCCCTTGCGCACTTCGAGACGGGCTGAGATATGTATGTATACATATAGACGTAGATATATCCACGTCCTCGCCAGGTCCGTCTTGGTTCCTTGCGCACTTCGAGACGGCCAGAATCCTGTGTACAGAGCCCCCAGCGGGTTAACAGGCTCTGAGGTGCATTACCGCTGCAAGCCTTCTACCCAATTTTGTGATTCAACCTGCACGGGCTTTGCGGGCTACGTTTGGGGAATCTATCGGCGCGTGCTTTTACCGCTCTTGGCTGGAGAACTTCACCGCCCCTGATGCTTCAGCACTCAAGGTGGACTTCCTAGTACATTTCCTTCCTAATGCAGCGACCGCGCGAGGCGCTGGCGGCATCGCTGCCAGAATACTAGAATACAACGGGACACCGTCGCATGCACTGGTTAGATTGTCGCCTCGGTCAAGCAGGCAGTCAACAGAATCAGTCGCCAGATACTCTCTTCGGTGGTTTCTCGTCTTGAGTTCAATGCTCTCTACAGACCAAACTCGATGTTCACTCCACACAGCGGGTCCAACTGTTTCTTCCGCGTGGTCTATGTTATTGCATAGAAACAAGGAAACGAGATTTCAGCGTCACGCACTCGTAAAACCAGACCAACACTCTCCGTGGAGGGAGTTCCGGGGCAAGAGTCAGCACGTTCTGCGTTCGTGCTAATAAGCAGCAGCTAATACCCGTCCCTGCGCCCGGTCCAAAGATGACACCGGTGACACTTTTCCCGAGCGCATAGCGGGTACAGGGAGGAGAAGATAGAGTTGCGCGTTAAGCAGAGCCTACGCGCCAACATGCGATAGACAGCGAAAGTGCACAGCGGCTGTCCGCTACCCGCGTCACCTGTGACCTATCCGCATCGGCCCGGAAGGCGCGTTATGCGGTGTTGCATTCGCTTGCTGAACACGCCGCCTTGCTGCACTTGGGCTTCACAAGCTTTATTGAACGCGCTTGCGATTGTGAAGCAGGCAGCAGTGCGAAGAAAAAGTAAGCTACCACAGAATTCGTCGTGTCAGCTTCGACAGGTACTTGTCGCGTGTGTACTAAGAGCGCGTGTTTGGACGACGCTGGGGCGTATGCCCCAGCTCGCACTACGCGAACGGCAACAGACGAGTCGACCGCCTCTTAGTTTGCCCGGCTCGAAGCTTTTGTGACGCTGGCAGGTGCGCCGCCAGAATGCCGTGTACATCGCGAAAACCTGCCTGGTCCTTGTGTAAAGTGTCATGGTTCTTCACAGCACACCCCCCCCCCAGTGCCACCTCGGGTGCGTGGTTCTCCCGTTAGGCGCGCTGCTCACGTAAGGCTGGCCTTCTGCTGACGGCTGACAGCGCGGAGGATTCACACCGAGAGTCCCTGCTTACGGCTGACCGCAGGGGAAATTCGCACGGAGAGTCTACGTAGAGGGCGATATTGCAGCTTATGCTCCGGGACTTTGTACTTCAAGAAAACGTTCTGTTTACTTCACACAGCCGCGTTAGCACACTCTGTCACAGGCACAGCCCTGAAGTGCAGCTCCTGCTGCCTTCTACATCCGAAGCCAGTTCCACAGTGGTCGCGAAGAGGCTGTCCTCGAGACACGACACGCTGTCTATCAGAGTCGGTCTCACGTATGGTCATCAAGCCGTTGCGCAGCCGTGCCGCCCGACTAGGTGGCCATTCTCTGTGAAGACACCTCGCGGCACGGTGGACTGACGCCCACTTCTTTGTACTCGGTTCTCAACCGAGGCCGGCATTAGCGCGCTCCTGTGTACACGGTTATTTTTCGCGACGCTAACTCGAGCTTATCAACAGGCTTCTTCTTACATACTGCATTATTTAAACAAGAGTTTCGACTCGGCTTCGTGTATATTCGTCATATTGAGCTATAGCAAAGAGATATCAGCGGCTTAAAAAGCACTATTGTGAAGCACAAGACAGCGGCGTTCACATTTTAGATGCTTCGTCAAAGGCAAATGCGCTCGCAGAGGCTGAAGGCGCGCACCCGTCATCGAGCACGTGTCTACAGTTTTACTGGAGGCGTATGCATACACGCATACACCAGCACGAGTAGAGCCTCGGATTTATGGTTGCAGACCTGCTTGTCATTCGAGGCTAGCATGCAGCTGTCTTCAACGTGGACGCCTAGATGGACGAGCGGCCGTCCTCGAAGTACAAGTAGCTTTCTCATAGTGCTGCGCGGCCCGGACGGCGGTGCATGAGGGCCCGTGCAGGCTTGCGGTGGTGGCGGGGCAAACACGGGTCAACGTCGGAGAGTCAGCCTTCCTGCAAGTCAGCTGCAATCGGGAAACAGAAAAAGTGTGGCTCGTCGCTCCTGCTACCTAACAGTGCTTCTCAGTTCCACGAGGTAATATGTAGCCGTCAACGTTAGAAGCCGGCACCCGCTATACTGTCTGCTTGGGGGAAAGCGCGGCTAAGCGTGGCCCACCCGGCCCACCACGTGCGGCGAAGTCCGCTTTTCCCGGCTGCCCATCCTCTCTCGTCCACCAGTGATGGGAGATCGACCGCGACTAGACACCACTCGCACCAGCCGCGACAGAGCAACTGGGTGACTAGCACCACGGTGTGCGGCGAGCGTGTCCATCGCCACTGGCGGCACTGCGGTCGGTCAGGCTACTCAGGAGCACAATACCAGGCGGCGACCACCTAGGGGCCGACCGTGAAACGCCAAACCAGCTCTTGGTCACAGTCTGCTGCCCCTAGCGCGATGGGACCCGCCGAAACGACGAGAAAGGCGTCAGACGTCTGGATGTACCATTAGGCCACCCGTGGCCCCCTTCTGAATGACTCAGACGGGCGGGAACCGCGACAACAGCAGTAGAACGTGACTACGGTGCTTGCTCCGACCGCAAAGATGCGTTCAACGGCGCCCTGGTGCACGTACGCAGAAGCCAGAAGGCGGCACACTCCGACTGAGGCTGGAAAGACTATGTCCCGACGCTATGATCGCAGCAGTGTCCAGCTGTCAAAGCTGCACGGGAAGAAGCGTGCTCGCAAAGCTTCGGAGGGCAGCGGATCCGCCATGATAGTGCTTGGCGGGAACGTCGTAGATTCTGCATGACGACCGGGACCACACGGCCGCTGAGCATCAAAATACGGAAACACCGAGACGGCAGTTCTCCGACGTGTCTGCTGCACTGGCCTCTGGTACCTAGCAGCCATGGTGAGGGCGGTGTTCGCACGCACTTCGCTGACGCCCTTCCTGCCAAGCGGCCACCAATTCCTTGAGCCTTGCAGTGAGACACCAGTGCAGGGGACGCCGGCGCGTCCGCGACCAGACATCCGTAGTTCCAGCAGACCCCGGTGGAGCCTTACATTCATGCTGTAGGCAAGGACACTGACGGCATTAAAGAGGAGCAGAAAATATGCTCTTGTTCACTGCCTCTCTGCTGCTTGTGCTGCTTCCTATATTGGGTCAGCATGGACAGGGAAGGGAACGGATGATGTCTGCTGGCGCACTGAGACCCCTCGCTTCTCCACCATAGTTGAACGTCTTGCTTCAGCTGTATACTGATTCTATGCTATTCTGTCGTTGCCTCTGCGTTTTCGTCTACGACCTAAGTACGCTTCAACTAGAAACCACGGCCACATCAATGCCGCCAGAAGCCTCTGTTCCGATACTACGAGACAGCCCGAAAGCGAGGCCCAAATGAAGAAAGGAAAGGGCGGAAACTGCGCCTGTACCAGTGGAATAGAAGTGTCGCTGTGCCTCGTCGTTTAGCTGAAGGGTTAATGAGTGTATACACGAGCCCGATTGTAACCTCTTGCCCCTGGTGGGCACAAGCCTGTCGTCCAGTGCAGCAGCACCAGCTTCAGCTAAGGTCTTTGGCTCAGCGCAGCATCAGGAGCGGCACGACTGAGGGGCAAACAAGGGGCTGGCACACTGGAAGGCGGCTCAACTAAGCATCTGAAACACGCTTCGGGGACCTCTCCTGTGTCATTCACGCGGACCTCCGCGATACAAACATCAGGTACGACACCACGTAGAGGGCCGCATTGAGCGGGACAGGTGATGACATCAGTAGCTCAAGAAGGGGTAGAGGGCGGCGCGAGGGTTACCGAGGCCACCTCGTCGTCATGGTCGGGTTAAAGGTGACCCTCGAGGACAACAGACGCAGGAGGTGCGGCTGTTGCAGCGTGCAGCAGTAGGTGGAGCAGGGGTAGACGGCGGCGCAAAAGTTGCCGACGCCACCCCGTTGCCATGGTCGGGTAAAAGGTAACCCTCGAGGACAAATGACGCAGGAGGTGCGGCTGCTCTAGCGTGCGACCGCTTGCCATTCTAGCCCTGTCGGCGACCGGGATGGCTGCCTGCAGGTCAGCCTCACGACTAAACCGAAAAAACCTGCAATAGCAGAGAATGCTACCTAAGACCCCGTGTGGACAGCCTCGGCAGGGAACTAGATCCGCATGTGGTTATTTAACTATGGTTCATCTCCCCGAAAAAATCCGGCGGTACAGGTTCACGACTGTCTGGGTATCTGTACAGTTGTACGCACGAGTGCTCCGCGGCACGCTAGTAGTGCCGTACATGCCTCTGAATGTTCTTGAGAGCAAGAGCCTCTCGTATGTGCCAGAGCGTCACGAGCGGCTCGAGAGCTCAGCTGCAACTTTCAGCGCCCTCCTCGTGCGGTTGTAGCAGTCAGAACAGGACTGCCGCGGTCATAATGCTGGCCACCCACCTGCCCCTCTGAGCGCGTAAGACGCAAGTGGCTGCAACTTTTAGTCTCCCGTTTGTGCCTACACTCCACATGAACATGCCTCTCCTCCTACTGAGTCAATGCAGCAGGAAGCCGCAGCCAGAAGACGAGGTGGGGCCTGCAGCTTTTTTAAAATCACACCTACAGGAGGGCACAGCTTCAGTGTTCTACGTCGGCATAATTTGGTGCAAGTGCGTCTATCCTGATAGTAGAAACAACCGCCGCGTGGCCGCCGTACATATGGTCGAGGTCGTAACGCTTACTCAGCAGCATTTAGTCCGTGTGATCAGCAGCCCACCCTCTCGTTGGATCGGCGGAAAAGCGCCTCGGCAGCAGTCGCAGCTTTAACGCCAGGAGTTCAGCATCTGCACAACTACATGCGCAGCGTAAGTGCTTAGCGGGGCGAACCGCCGACTGCTACCGAGAGCTCTTAAGCTTTTACGTACTGCTGAAGAATGCAAAGCAATGGGGTCACCAAAAGCAGCTGCAACCGCGAGGGGGCCATCTCGAAGACAAGCAGTCCATCGACAGCCGGTTCAGACGCACCAGGAAGCGCAGCGCTCCTCTTCTAGAACTGAGTTCTAGACCCGGAGCCAGGCTTCTTCATAAGGGTGTAAACGTCCATGACGGAGCAGCTTGATGACCGAAAGAGAACCACAAACCCCGGACACATATACGGGCACGCACGTACCTCAGCTGCGCGCCTTCCGCCTTCCGTTGCTCTAGAGCAATAGATTTCAAGTTTTCTGCGAAGCCTGTCCGTGCCATTGAGCCCCGTTTCGTCGACCGCAGCGCGACGACAGCTTTGCTAGCCTCAGCGCCCCCAGGACGAAGAACACATTTGATCCCTGCCCTCTCCGCGGCGCTTGCCGGGGATCAGCATTCGGCGTGAGGCTCATCGTCGTTTCTCCCAATGGAAGCAAAATGTGCGAACGCAGCAGCAGCAGCAGCGGGAATACCGCCAGCATGGCGGGGTGCTCAGGTCATCGCAGAGGCGACCGTGACAGCGGAACCAGTAGGCCCTGCATCTTGCGGCAGACTGGCAGCAGCAGGTCTGACGTCGCTCTCCGCCGCAGAGGAGGCACAAATATCAGAAATAGCAGCGCGCTGCTCGCGAGAATTGTGCGCAGCAAATGAAAGGAGCGGATTTCATGGTGCGCTGCGTTCTTTTGTTACCTTCCGAGAGACAGCATCCCTAGCGCAACCAAGACACACAGAGAAAGCCGAAGAAAGGCAAAGCATCGGCCGAGAAGATCGCAGATGCGCCAGCAGAAATCGTTGGATTATGGCCCCTCGCCTCACACCTGTAAGTCCACCACTAAATGCCCTGATGGCGGAAGGCGACGCTTCTGCGCGTGCGCCGCACCACGCACTACCACCACCTTTGACCACGTTTGCCGCTCCAACAACGGTGCAGCCGCCGCACGAACCTCCTGCAACAGCAAAGTCCTCAGCTGGAACGCCGAAAACAGCAGGTTTGGTCGCAGCTGCCACAAGACTGGCAAGCGAGTTACCTCTTACTGCAGGAACACGAGCAATGGGACCAGCTATAAAAGCCACCCAGGGCGCAACCATAGCTGCATCAACGTTGACAGCGGCAGAGGGGATAGAGGCTTGTACGCCAGTGGCTCCAGTACACCAGACCGACGGTAGTGTAAGCGGCCTCCATGAAGAGGGGCTGAGTGAGTTCTACAGAACTGACTGCTGTGCTCTCCGCGCCACCCGTGCGAAGCAGGGGCGGCAGGCCTTGTTGCAGCTGACATATAGCATCACATCCTCTAGCGAAAGCGGTAGCAGGTTATACGACGAAGCCTCTAGTACAGGCTCGCTACACAATGTGCACGGTTGCGCGGAGGCACGGCGTACAGTCGCTGCTGCGGTACCAATTTCACCCTCCGGAGTCTTGCCGTCTGCAACAGCACGCCGTGATCCGTCAGCAGACACAGGTGCATTACGTGCTGCCACATCTGCTGCTGGTGCGGCGGATCTGTTGCGGGCCCCTCGTGCTGCAGCCTGTGTACCCGCCCCGTCTTGCCCATCCGCTGCTACACATTCAGCCGAACAGAGTGCACGCCCGCCTACAGCGGAGCTAGAGAATAGCAGGAATATCGATGCAGTTCCCCCCGCCTGCTTGCAAGTGCAGTTGCAGTTCCAGCTTCATCAGAGACAGCAGCAGCAAACCCATTACAGTGCAGACGCGCAACCACGTCCTCGCCTAGGGCAATATTTCCACCGCCAGCTAACGTCAAACGAGCACCGGAACCAATACCATGAACAGCTGCAAGGGCAGGCGCCAGAGCAGCACCAGTACCAGCGGCAACCGCAGCACCAGCTGCAGATTCAAGCGGAGCAACAGTCTGAAACGCAACTTCAGCAACAGGGGCAAAGTCAGGAGCTGTTATTGCAACAGCGGGTCTATATGCAACAGGACCACCAGCTGGAGCGCCAGCGTGAGCAGCAGCATTGCCCAAAACACAAGCCCATACGACTGTTTCTGCTGGAGGATTACGAGGGTCCAGAGCTGCCTCCGGCCGAGTCCTTAGTCTCTCTATGTTTTGGCACTAGTAGTGAAGAGGAAGAAGAGGTAGAGCAACAGCACGAAGCCGCAGCTGCGCCGGGGCTTCCTGCCCACGTAGCTGCCCCGATCCTGAAGGCAAGCCCAGCAAATAGCAACACGCCGGCGAGCGGCGCAGCGCTGAAAAAGAAGAAGAAACGAGAGCGGAAAATCAGCATCGGCGCAGCAGATTCGTTATGGCAGCCTCACTTTCACCCACACAACCAGGTAAACCGATCTGTGCGGCGCACCTCCCGTGTGAACTGCGTACCCAGGTGCTTAGCAGGCGGAAGGGGTCTGTGCATTACCCAACTGACTGCCGTCAGCAACGCAGATCAGCAAAGGTCAGCCGTTTTGTGTAAGCGACGAAGTTGCGTTGCAACTCTAGAGTTCCATAAAGCGAAGCGGAGCGGTGCTGCGCAGGCAACGACGGAAAGACACGCATTAAGAGCACAACACTGGAATGCCAGCAAAGGCCACAGCACAGTCTTACCTGTCTTCATTCAGCAGCGGAGGAGCAGTACGGCTACTGTGCACGCGTGAGGCATGGCCCATCGCTAGCAACAGTACTGTGGGGAGTGGTCGGATCCGCAAAAGGTAACACACCATACACTGTGGAGCGAGCGAAAATCACGCCCATGAATACGTAGTGTTTCCACTGGGGCAGCGTGCCAGCGCCGTCAGGATAGCTTACTCTCCTGCGGTGCTGGGTTACAGCCAGTAGCTCTCCTTTCTAGGCAAAACGTCTCCCCAGTACACCTGTCCCTGGCACGGGCTCCCTCTCTGTGAGGGCACAAGAAGGTTGTAGCAGTGTCAGTGCTGCAGCGTCACTGATGGCCGTCAAAAAGCCGCAGACAAATTTTGACTGCACGTCAACGCAGTGTATGTGGCTGTCCTCCGCTAGACACGCCGGTACATCACCGCCCTATGCCTATTTGAGGAAGAGCGTTCTGTAACTCGTGATGGGAAAAGGGCTTCTAGGCGGTAGCCCTCGTGCTCCTGTTGCCTGCCTAAACGACAGCGCAATAACACTTATGCGGGCTACCGTCTGTGTGACCTGCATAAGTGTTTCTGCGGTACCTTACGTATGTGTGTCACCTTCAAAACAGCCAACAGCTCGCCAGCGTGTCCTGACCTATCAGAAGGGGCCACGTGTATACTGATGGTAGGCGCGCGGTACATCCCTGCCCCCAAATGTGCAGTAGGGTCTAATATAAGTGGATGAATTTCGCGCGTGTGTGACCGCTTCGAATCCGGGGGTGATAAGAAGAGTCCCACCCCGGCGACTCACTATTCAGTTCATGCGTGGGCCACGAATCTACACACTCCTTGCGCTGTCCTTTTCTCTGGCTCGGTATTCTTTACGGCACTGTACAGGCCTTACATAGGTGCTGCCGAAGGTTTGTCTGCTGCTGCACACGTCTGTGCTGTGTATACAAGCAAATGCCACTGGTGATGGACGCATACAGTCACCTAGTTTGTTTTTGGGCACCTGCGCTCCAGGAATTTCGCGTGCGGTACCGCTACAAAGGCAGCATGCGGCTGAAGACGCTTTCTTGCGCCCGTTACGGAAGAGAAGGGGCTCGCAGACTTACAGCCGCCTTCGTGCAGCGCTGGCAAAAGTCAGGGCGCCGCGTGGCCGCGAAGACGCATCGCTCTAAACTGGCGTTAAGTGACCTTCCTCGTGACATTCACCTGCTGCCTTTCTACGACAGAAAACGTCCGGCTACTCCAACCGTAAAAAGGAATATCAGAAGCGCTAGCGGCCC
>SJYA01005470.1:2530-14850 GCA_006410615.1 Neotragus moschatus
AGCGCGGACTTGTTTCTTTCGTATTGTCTTGCAGTACACCTGCACCATCTGCATTGGTACCTATACACACATGTGAACGTGTACAGATTATACGCTAGAATAAATAGTCTCGCATTCCCCTACAGTCAGAGGAGTAGTGGCACATAGACTACGTGGTATGCACTTGAAAAAGACAGAGCAGTGGAGCAGTGACACATGAGACACACGGTATGCAGCACGAGAGCTGTTCTTTCTTCGTCGTGTTGCACACCTGCGGCATGTGCACTGGTATGTAGAAACACGTGTGAGCATGTGTATATTATACGCAGGAATAGATGTACCCCCTGTACCCCCTTACAGAGAGAAGAAGCAGTAGTGACACATAGAACACACCGTATGCCGCAGGAGAGTTGTTCGATCTACATCGTGTTGTTTTACACCAGCAGCACCCGCATTAGTACGTATACAAGCATGTGGGCAAGTACACACTATGTGGAGGTACCGATACTTACCTACTTCTGCTGGAAAAGGCAGAGTAGTGATAAGCATAATAGACGGCGGGCAGCATGTCGCACACGTCTACGTCTGCGGCGTACATACACTGAAGAAGACCCTGTGACGGTTCACCGCTTCCATGTGGGTGCATATACATATCAATCTATGTACACATATGCCCTGATTACAAACCAGAGGAGGACGTGCTGATACTAGCTTCGTGCATTTGGACGCACATATATGGTCCTTTACATACTGTGTACAGACCAAAGGAGGCAGCTTCTGGCAGGGACGTATGGAAGCACCTGGGTCTGTTTACAAATATAGGGGCACGCATGCTCCATGGTGGCTGACTCGGGGAAGAACGCTTGCTGGTCCACGCCCGCAGTAGGGGACCAGAGCTCGTACATTTAACACTGACTCCACCGCCTCTCACGTATGGCAGTAACATCGGCTTCAGTGGCGTGAAGAGCCGAACGTGCACAGACTCAAGAAAGATCGCCCTGTGCTTCACGGCGCCTATGGCGACTAGGGCTGTCAGAAGGTGTTGGTGGCAGTCGCGCGCAAGTAGATGAACATACATGCATCCCGGTACACACTTGGGGAAAGACTGTTCTTTGCTCCACACCGCCCACAGCGGCTAGAGCTGCTAGAGGGTGCTGGCGTTAGCCGCGTCAAGCAGACGAACATATGTAACTCTGCATACAAATGTACGAGGACTGTCTATTGCTCCACGCCTGCCGGTAGCGGCAAGAACTGGTCTAGGAGGCCGTTGGCCTTAGCCGCGGCCCAAGTAGAGGCAGATATGCCATTCTACATGTTCCTAGCATAGGGTGCGCGGTATCCTGCTCGAGCCAGACTGTTCGCTCCTCCACGCCGCCTAAAACGGCAAAAGCTGCCAGAGGCTGTTGGTGTCCGCCGTGTCCAGGTAGATGCATATATGGTATTCCACATTCACAGGTACGCAGACTGCCCTACGCTCTGCGCCGCCTACACCGGCAAGAGGCGGTAGAGGCTGTTGGCGCTAACCGAGCGCAGGCAGACGTACAGACAAATATTCTACATGCACATTTACACATGCGGCGCGGCGCCTCGAGGAAGACCTGCTTTTGCTCTTCGCTCCCTTCTTAAAGGCAGGGGGCGGTCCTTAGGGTGTTACTTCCCTCCATGCGGCAAAAATCCCGCCTCAAGGATTAATGCCTCAAGCACTATTGGTAAGTTGCAGTACTGTCCAAATGCGCAAGGAGAAGATGCTGAAATAAGCACACTGGTGCGTTAGCCAGCAGTCTAGCTTGGGACGAGCACCGTAGAACTCGGCACCCTGCGACCTCCATCAAGTCCCAACTGATTACGGTGCTCGTAGAACTTCGAGTGCGGTGATCTGAGCATCTGAACGTGCCCGGGGTCTCTCATGAGGATCACAGACCGGATACTGACTCAAACTTCCTTGCTTCGCGCACGCAAACTCTCTGTAAGAAGTGCTACGAGAGCTCAACAGAGATCGTTCCTGATCCTCTGTAGCAATCTGAGTCCCATCCGCAAACGGAACCCACGAGCCATACCACACCACAAACTACGACCGGCCATGCACCGCCACCCACTGCCTCAGGAAAGGCTATCAGTCTGTCGATCCTTCCACTGTATGGACTTGTCGAGTTTCTCCCGGGCGCGAGGGGTATATCACCGCCGTATGCGCAGTGAAGGCACGTGTAACGTGCTTTGCCGGGAGCTCTTTGCCATAAAGCATGCGAGCCGGTCATGCTGGACTTTGAAAGAGACCACCTAGATGAGTACCTGCACTAGCGTCGTTTGCAGAGTGAACCCTAACATGCACAACGGTCGTGCTGACAGACGGAGCGTCGCATGGCAGAACCTTATCGATTTTTTCTGCGGTAAAGCTGCCCAACTTACTAGATGCTTTTTCGTAGCTGCGGAACAAAACCTCCTCGATTCTCTTCGTGGTAAAGTAGCCGACCTTTTCAGGTACCTTTTCGTATCTGGTTCCCTTCTCCCCTGTCTCTATCTCTTTCTCTCTTTGACTTCGCTGTAAGACGCTGCTGCTCTCCAAAATCCGGCTGAAGGCTTCTAATGAAGGGTTGGGGGAGAATGGCAAATCTACGTGTTCGCTCTGTGATGCAGATGCTCAGCACCGCAGGCGAAGCAGATAGGGCCTCTACGATCGACTGCGTCCGCGCTTTCGCTGCAAAGGTGCCTCACGCTCTTACCTACCTACCCGATAATATGCGAATGCACATGTACTAGGCTTCTTTTCTATGTCTGCCGGGATAATGAGTCACTCGATATATGTATGTAGAACTATGTAAAGGCGCCCCACGCTCTTACCTGAAGGACACTCGTCATGACGCTGAGCCCCATTTGCACGAGAAGCGAACAACGCAACATATGCGGGGCAGCACTTGCTCGGTCATCTCTAGTGCAGCAGCAATTTTTTACCTGCGACTTCTGCAGAAACGCAACAGGTAGAGGCGCTGTCCTGCACGACCCCGGCTACCGCAAAGCCGGTGACCCGGGGGCGGTGAGGCGGGAGGAGCTGGCAACAACAGGACAGCCTACTCATCAAGGTGATAGTAGGCCCGTCAAGCTGCAAGCACAGGAGAGGTGCTCCAACTCTGCGAGGACGCCGACAGCAGCCTACACAACCATATGGATATATGCATGGTAATACGTGAACCGTCGTGTAACCTTCTCGCGTGAGTATATATATGACTCTGTATGTATATATATATATATGTGCGCTTGTACATGACCCTCCAGTTCCTTGTATGTGTCATCACGATTTTTCAAAAAAGTGTGTTGCAGCCCCCACCTTCAGCGTGCTTGGAGCGCGCTTACGCTTATACTGCTGTACGCGTCCATGTACACCAGAGCTGCAAAAGGGGCCAGAATATAGAATACTTATACACCATATATGTACGTATAGGCCTACAAGTCGCAGAGGAGGAGCCTCAAGAGGTTTGTGCTGTTGCTTAGACGCAGCATACCGTGGTACCCCCGCGACTGCACGTTCACATGGACTGGACGAAGGCGAACCTCACATTTCCATCCACCACAGCAAGGAACAACAACACCCAGGGGATACTAGATCTGGGAAGAAGCAACGGTCGATGAGCTCTTGAAGTCGCGGCACCCGAAGGGAAGTTTTTTTGCGTGCGAGTAAGAAGATGCACTCTGGCACTGAGACCAAGGATCCGCGGAAGGGCGGGAATCCAGTGCGGCGGCAGCAGTCCTCGTCAGAACGCCCTGTGCGTACTGGACGGGCTTGCAGTCCTCCCAAATCATACGGTTACTTCATGCTTTGAGCAAATACCGGCACATGGGGAGGTTCGTGCATTCTCTGTGAAACAGAGCGCCGCTGTCGCTTCTCAGAGCCTACACGTCTGAAGTATCTCCACTGTGCATAGTACGTGCGTGTACGCCTTGCCTTCCCCCCAGGGCAGCTCCCTTGGCGCCGTCAGGAGCTTACGTGTGTGAGGTCGTCTCTGATAACCGCTTGAGGATCTCACACAGGGGTTGGGCGCGCCGCCTGTGAACGGAGATTACCTACGGGTGCATATGCAGTAGACGTTAGTAGGCAAATACGCTTACACTGACGCTACACCTAATGCGGGTGTCGTCAACGTGCAAAATAGGAACAGAAATCGTAGCTGTACTTCGTAAGACATGTACCATCTGCGCTATGCCGCTGAGACCTGCGACAAGCAGTCGCATATATGGTAGTGTCTCCACTGGAGGGCGTCAGCGTGGTGGCGCGGCGGATCCCTGCGGGTTGCGCAAGACGCTCTCGTCAAGGTGTCAGCAAAACCTACTGTCAGGACTCAGATTGTCTTTACCTAGATGAAGCACGCGACCGCAAAACGGACGTGGCTTGGGCCAACTGAATCGATCCGGTCCAGGTAGCTGCATCTGCCCTTGTTGTTGTTGGTAGTGTACACCATACAGTACGCTTGCGCGGATGTGGTGGGGAGGCATCAATCCAGTTGCCGACAAGACATTGCGGACGAACCGCCTCACAGTCAGGAACGTTCACACAGGTTGTAGTGTCCGCGTGCGTTAGAAGAGCTCCATGGGAAGACAACACTCAGCGGTCTGTGCGTTCGTGTAGTCTGGCTCGTTCACCCTGTTCGACTGCCCGACATCCCTGTAATTTAGTGCTCGCTGCCCTCCGGCTTCGCAAGCGTAGCAAAGCAAATACGCATATGGATCTGCCGTCATGAACTTATGTATATACATGAATGTAACAGTTGAGCGTATCCACTTACGCCCCATGTGTGACTTCCCGTACCGTTGGCGCTACGGCACATGTGACAGTGTGTACGTGGGCGCGCACGATGATCAGAGCCCTTTCGACATGTGGGGACATCACATATACGTCGTGTTTTGCAGAAAGGCACATCGACTGAGGATTTGCAGCAGTCAAATTACACAGTCGACCGGGTGAAAAGGCGTGGAATTTTTTTTTCTCTTTTCAAAAAAGACTCTGCGCAGAGTGCATTGCCACTCACTTTGAGTTCACCGATTCTTCTTGTACACGTGCACATTAGCAGACGCCAACGGAGGACTATTCCAGAATAATTACGTTCTATCGACAAGAAGGAATTCCAGTGGTCTTCCGCATCGATCCAGCCAGCAACCGCGACCTGCGTTGTGCATACGCCCTATCAGTACCCATACGTGTACACTTTGCAGAAGTATGGTGTTCAGCATCAGCCCAAGCAACAAATGCGTTTTGCGTGACTCAAACTATTGATACACACGGATGTATACCTCGACTAAGTAGGCCTTGGTGGAACTGTTCGCATGTGCGTACATGTGTGTCCGTGTGGGCGTGTGCGCTTGTGTGTGGGGCTACGCCAAGGGGCACGCGCTGCTGCACTTGCTGTCTCTCCCACCGTATTCTAACTTCACTTGTCAGCACTTCAACTATCGGTACCCAATTCCCGGTGGGTCAGCACATGTATGAGCAGGAAAATGTCTCGCGCGCCTGCGCACCCGCAGACGACTTCTTCTACGCGTAGAGTTGACAGGTGGCAGACACACCGGAGCAGGGCATTATTCCGCTTTACAATCCTGGCATATTTGTTGTGTCTCCTTCTCTGTTGCGCATGCACAGTAGCTTGCGGGATCTACACAAAAGAGTGCGTATAGTGGAACGGATATTCAGCCACACCCGGCAGACACTCGTGCACCTGGCTTGGTGCCTGACTGCGCATAGGACGACTCTACGTGCCGCCTGTATGCGCGAGGGGGGGTGTTCTTTACTGCGATCGCTGGACTGTGTGCATCTATCAGGCTTCGATGGGCCCCTTTCAGGTCTAAGGATCTCCCATACAGTGCAGACCCCCAGCCATGCACCTGGGAGCCTGCGCTGTACACACGTGTGGCTACGCAAGTACGCAAGTGTGAAAAGAGATATATATAGCTGAGCCCGAGTACAGAACACAAGGAGCCTGATTGTATATATAGACGTCCATATGCATCGGAGGCCCTTTCTTGAATCAAACATACACAAGCGTCCCTTTCTGCTTCTCGCACCCTGACCAGTGGCCTCCGTGGTATACACGTAATTTTACATGTATGCGTATATGCGTAGATCTGCCCTGGAGTATCTGCGGCAGATTTGCAAGAGCTCGTTAAGGACGGAGTCTACGGTGACGGAAGCGGCTACTCATGTCCACGTACGCAATGAATCCAGTGTTACACACGGCCCACCGCCAGCAGGGCTTACGCACCTCTTATCCAACGCGGAGATCCATTTGCAAACGTGCACAGCGTAGCGGTCCCGGCCAATGCGCTGACTTAGCGGTCTAAGGCCTGGCTTTCCGGGAAGGTAGTCGGAGAAGGCTTATCTGGCTGACCTCTTCTACCTGACGGGAGGCATGAAATGACGTCGGCGCGCGTGTGTGGGTGTGTAGTACGTTACAGGCATCCGACGAGGCGACGGGAACAAAGGGACGCGCATAGTGACTGCAGAATCCGGTCCAGCTGCAGCAGCTCGAAGGGGCGCGTGCCTGTGAGGTCGCATTAATCGCCTGTGCAGCACTGGAGACAGTACTGTATTAGCAGTACACTAGCCTGTGGTCCTTCTTTCCTGCTAGTTATAGAGGAGACGCTGTTTGTACTCTACGTGTGCAACAAATTCTCGAATCAGCATACGCATAACCACTTGAAGCTGTCGAATGTGTCGTACAGCCGGTCCAGATTTTCCGGCGCATTCTTCACTCCTTCCCTGATGATCGCGCCTCCGACCTCCCCACTCCAATCCCCTGCTATTTGTGAGACGGGCGTTATGCCTGTGTTCCATCTCTCCTGGTCCAGCGTCTTCAGCTGCAACTATCTGACCTACGCTGCGGGTAAATAACGGAAGGTGTCTTCGCACGTGCGGTTGTGCGCCGCTTTCTACCTGAAAACTGCACAGAGCGCATGTATAGTGGCGCTGCGCTACTCAGCAGATTCAGAGCTACCCTTCTTGAAATAGCGCACATACATAGGCGAATGTATCCCGATATCTTCGTCACACGTCGAGGCCGCTCTGGTAGCGTGCACTATTTTCACGCACAACCACGCGAGCGCACTCAGGAAGACGGTCTGCACACCGCTTCCCCGGTCGACTCGCAGAGCGCACGCGGGGCTACACAGAGCTATCTCTCCCCACCTCAGACAGCCACTGTCCCCTCCGTGGTGCTGGGGACATCTGCGGCCCACGAAGTCCTCAGTAGGTGCGTAACGCGCACATTGTTAGGTAGTCTAAATCTGCTCATACAAGAGAATTATAGCGGTGCGGGCACATACGTATGCGAAGCGACACTGCCCAGACGTTCAGCTAAATGTGAAGAAGCATCAGTCGCTCGCCAGTAGGCCCCTTTGCGACGAGGTGTTGTCTCGAGCGCCACTGGAGCGTTTCTTGTCGTGAAGAGCAGATGCTCTCGGCGCAGGGCCGATCCCGTACACTCCTGTGAACATCGTCACCTTGTACGGTGGTGCAACTGGCTGATGAGAATGGCAATTTACTCTTGCAGTGAGCGGTCTCGGCCCCGAAGCTCCTCGCCAAAGTTAGCAGCGTGCGAAGCATCGTATACAGTGCCTCCTCCCAAGCAAAGTGACGGGTCATCACACTATGGTGTGCGCGTACCCGGCGAAGAAGCCCAATATGGCATCTCTGGCCTCCTAGCGGCAGGTTCTTCGCTGGCGTCAGGCGAGCTCGCTGCAAGAAAGGTCGCCCCGGCAACAAGCGCATCGGCCAAGTCGTGTGAGGGCACGCGACCGGTGGAACACCGGCAGGAAGTGATAGCGGCGGCGCTTAGAGTAGAAGGGACGCCGACAGTAAATTGGGCGAATAAACTGCAAGCCTCAGTGTGCTGCGCGGACCTCCCGCCCGCCGCCACAACAGTATTGCCTCCTTCAAGCCCCGCGCGGCCACCTGATGGCAAAGCGGTAGGAAGTGCCACAACAGAGGCAGAGGGAGTCGTGCAGCTCTCGGCTGCATCGCCGGTTGGTCGGAATCACGATCTGTCTGGAGCAGGAAGAGCAGAAGAAGAAGGAGCATCCACTACAGCTGCAGGGCCACCACCGGCTACACAGTTGCCATCGGCTGCAGACTCCCCCTTGGCCGAGATACCGCAGCCAGTGCCGCCGTCGGCTGCAGAGCTGTCAACACCTGCAGACCCGCTACCAGCGGCAGCAGCGCCCAAAGCAGCATGTCAGTCAGCAAGAGCAGACTCTCCCTCTGTAAGAGGAAATCCAGACGGGACGCAGCGGCGCCCCGACTCCGCCGCAGCTTACACGCCGCGTCGAACGCTGCGTGACAGGGGTGAAGACGGACACAGTCAGGCTGCGCTGAATGCAGACCTAGGCCAGCGGCGACTCCGGCACTCTTCCTTTCCCTCCCAAGGGCAACGAGAGCACAGTGCGCGCTGCAGTCCTGCTCCCAGCGTTGGCAGGAACTTCGTGAATAGAGGCGCCGGACCGCTCTACACGTACAACCGACGACGTGCTATCCCACAGCGGAAAAGTGCTCCTATGAGGGCTGGCAGCATCTCTGCATGCATCGAGATAGCAGACGGCAGCACGCCAGGAGAACCACTGAAAAGGTCTCCTGCGTCTGCCACAAGCTTGAAGCAATACAGTGCAGGCGCCACAACGTGCAGAAAATGTCCGCGCGGCTCTTGTGCGCGCGCCGTCCGCCAGCATGAGAAGACGCAAATGCAACACAACGAAGTTGCAGCGACAGGTGGTGAGCAACTTGAAGCCCGTGCTGTTCGTTTCCTCGTGATGGCGTGTACGCGTTGCGACCATACTGCACGCAGGTACACGTGTGATATACGCCAACCTCCCACGGGGGTTTGGTTACCCAATATTGAAAGGAGCCTGGCACCGTCGCAGGGCAGACGGCAGCTGCGGTCCGCACGAAGGCGTAGACATCATCGACTGCGGACTCATGCCACACGCTGCTGCCGCGCGCAATGAAAACTGTATACCGTCCGGATTCCGCGCTCCGGAGGACCGCGCATGGCTCGTACGTAACGCGGGTAGCCTGCACCGAGCAGGCGCGCCTTGCCCCTTACCGAATCATTGCAGAGCGCATGACGCCGGATGAGTGGTCTGCAGGCTGCACCCGGGCGCCTGAATCGCCGTGGAGGCGGCGCTGTCTGCAGGTGTATAGGATCTGCGGCAACAAGAGAAAATGCAGTGCAGCGACTCACCCCACATTTGCTAGCTCCCACGTTCCTTCTTCTCTACAGCCTAGCCCCGGCCGCCGAGCGCACCGCCCTAACTCACGAGGTTCCAACGTCATGCCCAGTGAGGCTCTAATACGTCTGCAGCGTGAGATGTGAAGGGCCCCTACACAGATACCGGAATAGCGCATCGTAAGGAAACGCATCCTTAGCAGTTGAACTCGAGTTACTATTGGGCGCACTCGTGGGCCAACATCCTGAGCGCATTTCCTTCGCAGCAGCTGATGCAAAAATCTCTCCCCCCTCTATTCGTGCATGCAGGAAGACTCTCCGCCTTGTTGTGCAACTTATGTGCAAGCAGGTCAACCAGGGCCAGGCACGCTGCACGCACACCGCGATAATGACGTAGGCGCACAAAATTGCATTCGCAATTGCCGTTGAGCGCCTTGTTGAGAGTGTCTGCTCAGCCTCTCTTTCTGCTTGTGTTCGCATGTGGAATCGAGGCGCTCGTTGAAAGCGCGGGGCAGACATATCTTCGCTGCTTCGGGGTGATCACTCCTGTGTTCTGAAGGAGCACGTACAACTCTTCTTTAGGAGGCTTCTTTCCTCTCGCTTTTTCACGTCTCATGCTTTATTGAATGTAGATCGCACTACAGATGCGCCACAACAGACCTTTCGGTGGGCTTGTCCGAAGAGCGCGACCAGCAGCAGAAGCCACGCCACAAACAGCAGCCGCACTGGCAAGGGTGCGCCGCGGCACATCAAGTCATTGTCACTTCAAAATACGCTGGCCCACGAAAACGACGGCGAGAATTCGCCAAATCCCGGAGAGAAGGGCCTCAGGGACAGCGACAGCAGCTGCAATGGTCAAAGCACCCGCCAGTATGCCGGCCAGTCTGTGCTGGAGCTACTGGACGCTCTAGGGACTCGTTCAGGATTGTGTAGTGGATTGCGGCAGATGGAAGCGGCAGCACAGATGTGCAGAAACCGCGCACGTCTGCTGCACGCCGAAGAAGAGAGTCTGAAAAGAAAGCTCGTAACCGCGAAACGCAAGGCAGAGATTTCTGAGGAAGCTCTACGAAGACATGTGCAGAGACTCCTTAACGGTGGGCAAGGCGGAATTCATATCACACACGTCAAGAATCGTGCACCCAGCGTCCGGTCTTCGCGGTGACGCGGGCGGACTGCGGCCCGGGGCAACGGCGGGCTCACGTCCAGCTCGTAGCAAAAGAGAATGCACTTGAAGAGGAGTGGTGCGTTGTAAACACACGTGTGCGAGCGGAGGCCGAGGGACTATTACCCACCTGCACTAGAGCTGGCTAGCAGGTGCACGTACGTGTGCTCAACATGCATCCCTCCACGCAAGCCCCAAGCAAGGCAAAAATGGTGGAGAAGTGCGTCGGCAGGCCCGTACGTACTACAGCGTGTGAGCGAGGGCGGACGAGACCTGCGTGCCCCTTCCAGCAGCATGCTGCTTCCCCCATTACTGGCCTACTACTCGTGGTGAGATCATGATAAACTCAGCGCATGCAGGTAACGGGCTGCTGTCCGCCTCGGTGAGAAGGGACTGGAGCGTGTAGACAGCTGGACAAAGTCATGCTGCAAGTCACGCGCGAGCACTGGCAGCTGTGCGACAGAACACAGCTTGCCTTCGCGATGCCCAGTTGGGGCCTGCAGCTTCGTACAAGAAGCGCAACCCCCCGCGCATTCGGCCTTCACCGGTGCAATTCACATTTGTGATAGCAGCTGCGCCGTGAGATCGTAGTACTGCCCTCCAAAAGGATTCCGTTTGCGAGTTGTAGACTTGTGCAGGTCGGCCTCGCCCTCCGTCTACCTAAATCACAATATCCCTGGGTATTCTCAGACGCGGCGCGACATACTAGCGCTCTGCATTTGTACAAGGAGGACCGCGTGTCATTAATTTCCCCAGAGCTGCCGAATCCAATAATCGCCTGTTCTGCGCGTCATCTCACTTACTTAAGCAGGAAAAGTGGCGCGGAACGAACTCCCTAGCGCCGAATCACGCTGCGCCACGAACTGGATATTAGGGTTGTATGGTGGCACAGGAAATGATATAAATCCCTACTGTTCTATGCGCCGTCTGCGAGGCAGTCTTCCTCGACCCTTTCACCTTGCCTTACTACAGAAAAAGAATTATTTTAAGGCTTCCTTTTCCGAGTATGCACGCTTTCGGTCGTGGCAGCAAAGGAGACAGGCGTGCAGAAATCACCCCGCGCTGCCACTACTGCGGAAGCTTACACGACGCTTTGGCCATTTCATCACGTTCAGCGGTAGCCTCGGTGCTGCCATTGTTTTTCTTGACTTTCGAGTCTGGGTCCTTAATGGGTCTGCTGTCGCAGGCACAGGCATGCTCGGTATTCTCCGCTCAGGGACGGCGTGCAGCTTGATGCGGATACCGGATGCCCGGTTCAGTATGTGCTTGTATGCGTGCGGCGCCTTGAGCTGTGCATGTATATGCTTTGGCTTTTTTGTTGAGACAGAGTCGCAGACACTTTCACGTTGGGTGCGGAGTTTCGACCGGCGAGAAGGGAAGGGAGATCTTGAGCACATCCTCCAGTGCGCCGGCTGGTGGACAGAAGTGCTGGTGTATGAATTTAGGTTTACTTACATCCGACTTGGGCTCATGGACTGTTGCCTGCAGCGTGCTCCGTTCTTGTGGGGGAGGCTCGTGCCAGAATTGTGTTACACGCGCTTGAGACCTCCCAACTGCTTTTAGACAAGCGAACAACTGCCGCAAAACCTCAGCTCTTTGTCTTCCTGGTGCTTTAGAAGACTTGAAGTGCTGTTTATACATCAAGCGAAAGACATCACATCATCTAGACACAGGATGCTTTCAAACGAGTTGGGGTCGAGTGTGGCTTTCTTTCAATTCCCTCTGGTCCTAGGCGTTTTGAAGGCGGAAATTGACCTCGTGAAGCTCGCGGCGAACCGCGCCACGGTTGAGACGCAGAGGGCAGCTGAAGGTGCGAGCAAGCAAACAGCAGCACGCGCTCTTCAGGCCTGGAAAAACGACCGCGTACGAGAGAGAAAGGAGCAGTACGCAAAGGAGCGACGTGATTTCCTCCACGAGCAACGACAAGAATTCATGCGGAATGCGGCTCGGAGGGCACAAATACAACAGCACCAGGTAGC
>SJYA01005472.1:0-29336 GCA_006410615.1 Neotragus moschatus
CCTACCCCCCCCCACACACACACACAGGAAGGGAAATGAAAATACCAGTTTCTGTCCCAGCCCCTTCTCTACCTCCGTAAGTCACTCCAGCCAAGGCACTGGTCATTAATTCAGTCGTGCCTGACTCTCTGCAGCCCCATAGACTGTAGCCCTCCAGGCTTCTCTGTCCATGGAATTTTCCAGACAAGAACACTGGAGCGGAGTACCATTCCCTTCTCCAGGTGATCTTCCCAACCCAGGGACCGAACCTGAGTTACATCTGCTGCACTGGCAAGCATATTCTTCACCACTCAGTGCTGCCCGGGAAGGCACTGGTCTGACTTGGCCAGATGGGTATAACCTCCTGGCCGGCGTGCCCTCCTTCCTGGGCTGTGTGGTGAGAGTCAAAGGTGCTGCACAGGCTTGCTCATGAGATAAAGAGCATGGCTGAGTTAAGTGTGGAGTCCAGTTTAGAGTACTGTGAGCCTTTCAATTTCTTAGTTGTGACCATACACTGTGGCAGTGTAAGTGTCCACACTTGGGGAAACGGGGTAACAGGTGTAAAGGAACCCTCTGAACTATCTTTGCAACTTTTCTGATAAGCTACAAATATTCTAAAACAGAATTTTTTTTTAATTATGAAAAACAATATATATGGCTCTCCATTCTATAACCATTAACTAATTGATAAACTGTGCAAACAAATAGAGAATGGCCATAATCACGATCCCTCATAGAGAATGATTTATTCCAAATGAATATGGAATATGTGGCATTTAAAAGGAAATGGTACATTTATTTCTACTGACATGAAAATCTCTTTAACCTGTCGTTGGTTGAGGAAAACCACTTGATTGGATGAGTGTTCAATAGAATAATAATTATAAAAAATATTAAGCTGAGAACAGAAAAAAAATGCATATAAAACCAGTGGTGCACCTCAAGCAGATAATATTTATGGCTGGATATCAGTCAACTGTCTTGCATGGGGCAGTGAGGAGTTGTTATTCAGTCACTCAGTCTTATCTGACTCTTTGCAACCTCATGGACTATGGCACCCTTCTCTTGTCCTTCACTATTTCCTGGAGTTTGCTCAGACCCATGTCCATTAAGTTGGTGATGCCATCCAACCATCTCATCCTCTGTTATCCCCTTCTCCTCCTGCCTGCAATCTTTCCCAGTATCAGGGTCTTTTCCAATGAGTCGACTCTTCGCATCAGGTGGCCAAAGGATTGGAGCTTCAGCTTCAGCATCAGTTCTTCCATTGAATATTCAGGGTTGATTTCCATTAGGATTGACTAGTTTCACCTCCTTGCTGCCCATGGGACTCTCAAGAGTCTTCCCCAGCACCATGATTCAAAAGCATAAATTCTTGTGTGCTTAGCCTGCTTTATGGTCCAACTCTCACATCTGTGAAGAAGGCTGAGCACCGAAGAATTGATGCTTTTGAACTGTGGTGTTGGAGAAGACTCTTGAGAGTCCCTTGGACTGCAAGGAGATCCAACCAGTCCATTCTGAAGATCAGCCCTGGAATTTCTTTGGAAGGAATGATGCTAAAGCTGGAACTCCAGTACTCTGGCCACCTCATGCGAAGAGTTGACTCATTGGAAAAGACTCTAATGCTGGGAGGGATTGGGGGCAGGAGGAGAAGGGGACGACAGAGGATGAGATGGCTGGATGGCATCACTGACCTGATGGACGTGAATCTGAGTGAACTCCGAAAGTTGGTGATGGACAGGGAGGCCTGGCATGCTGCAATTCATGGGGTCGCAAAGAGTCAGACACGACTGAGCAACTGAACTGAACTCACATCTGTAGATGACTTTTGGCAAAACCATAGCTTTGGACTGTATGGACCTTTGTTGGCAAAGTGATGTCTCTGTTTTTTAAATACATTGTCTAGGTTTGTCATAGCTTTCCTTCCAAGGTGCAAGCATCTTTTAATTTCAGGGCTATAGTCGCCGTCCTCTGGAGAAGTTTTTCTTAAATTTATTAAATATGTTAGAATTAGAAGTGTTCCCTTGAGACCTGGGATTTTTTTTTCAGTGAAAAAGGTTTGTTAATATAGCCACACACACACACACACACATACACAGATAAAGAGATGGACAGATAGAAGGAGAAAGCATCCTGGACAGTGCAGGGAAGGGACCCCATGTCTGCAGCCTGCAACCCACTCTTCCCCTCCCTCAGGGCCTGTAAGCCCCCTGGGGCAGCTTCTGCACTGTAGGGTTGAGCTTCTCCCAGGATGCATTCTGTTCTGGAGTAAAGCCCAGCGATGCAGCTGGCACAATCACGGGTGGGGTGGGCCAGGTGCTGGAGCTGGCTGCTGTTCTGCCAAAAGTTTTACTTTCCTTTTAGTAAACCTTTTCAAAGGATTTGTTTGAAACCACTCTTGCACACAAACAATTTCATTTTTTTATAGAAGATAATTTCAACATACAGTCATTAAAAAAATAGAAACAATAGAAGTAAAAACATATATCACTACACTGGGCCAACAACCTACATCCAGACTTGACCATCATTGGGAGGTCCCTGCAATCTGGAGTCCCAAATGGGAAGGGTTTTGGGTGGTGCATACACCCCATGGGTGATAATACAAACTGCAGCTTTGAGGGCTCCTGCTTATAATCGCAGACCACACCTGGTACTATAAGCAGTTTGTGTTCAAAAATGCAGCTCTGGGTTGTCTTTTTCGTTTTTAACTTTTACAGTGCTGTTTGTTTCACCTTGTGAGTCACAGGATTTCATTAGGCCCCAGGGGGCTGGCCAGACCTCCAGGGGCTCAAGAATCCCAAGACCCACTCCCTTTCTTCTTTAAAGTGCTGCCTGACTGCTGTGCTTTCAGGCAGGCACGGAATCCAGGCAGTGAGCAAGCAGGTCAGAGGCCGGCTCTCCTTCTGAAGCCTGAACACGACTTCTAGTTTAGTTTCCCTAAAAGTTGCATTCCCTCCCTCAGGAGAAGAGCCTCAGGCTCCCCTCCCAGGTCTGCAGCCTCCTGACCGCTCTGCTTTCTCCCCCGTTTCCTGCAGGATGAAGATGAAACGCTACAAGCTGTTTCTCCTGTTCTGTATGGCCGGCCTGTGTCTCATCTCCTTCCTGCACTTCTTTAAGACCCTGTCCTATGTCACCTTCCCCCGCGAACTGGCCTCTCTCAGCCCTAATCTAGTGTCCAGCTTCTTCTGGAACAATGCCCCGGTCACGCCCCAGGCCAGCCCGGAGCCGGGTAGCCCTGACCTGCTGCGGACCCCACTCTATTCCCACTCACCCCTGCTCCAGCCGCTGTCGCCGAGCAAGGCCACGGAGGAGCTCCACAGGATGGACTTCGTGCTGCCTGAGGACACCACCGAGTACTTCGTCCGCACCAAAGCCGGGGGCGTCTGCTTCAAGCCAGGTACCAAGATGCTGGAGAAGCCCCCATCGGGGCGGCCAGAGGAGAAGATGGAGGCAGGCGCGTCGGCGGCGGCGCGGGGCCCGGGCCGGCAGCTGCTGAGCGCCCGGGAGCGAGCGGGGAGCCGCGGCGGCGGCGCGCGGCGCAAGTGGGTGGAGTGCGTGTGCCTCCCGGGCTGGCACGGGCCGAGCTGCGGCGTGCCCACCGTGGTGCAGTACTCCAACCTGCCCACCAAGGAGCGCCTGGTGCCCCGGGAGGTGCCGCGGCGGGTCATCAACGCCATCAACATCAACCACGAGTTCGACCTGCTGGACGTGCGCTTCCACGAGCTGGGCGACGTGGTGGACGCCTTCGTGGTGTGCGAGTCCAACTTCACCGCGTACGGGGAGCCGCGGCCGCTCAAGTTCCGCGAGATGCTGACCAACGGCACCTTCGAGTACATCCGGCACAAGGTGCTGTACGTCTTCCTGGACCACTTCCCGCTGGGCGGGCGGCAGGACGGCTGGATCGCCGACGACTACCTGCGCACCTTCCTCACGCAGGACGGCGTGTCGCGGCTGCGCAACCTACGGCCGGACGACGTCTTCATCATCGACGACGCCGACGAGATCCCCGCGCGCGACGGCGTGCTCTTCCTCAAGCTCTACGACGGCTGGACGGAGCCCTTCGCCTTCCACATGCGCAAGTCGCTGTACGGCTTCTTCTGGAAGCAGCCGGGCACCCTGGAGGTGGTGTCGGGCTGCACGGTGGACATGCTGCAGACGGTGTACGGGCTGGATGGCATCCGCTTGCGCCGCCGGCAGTACTACACCATGCCCAACTTCCGCCAGTATGAGAACCGCACGGGCCACATCCTGGTGCAGTGGTCGCTGGGGAGCCCCCTGCACTTCGCCGGCTGGCATTGCTCCTGGTGCTTCACACCCGAGGGCATCTACTTCAAGCTGGTGTCGGCCCAGAACGGCGACTTCCCCCGCTGGGGGGACTACGAGGACAAGCGGGACCTCAACTACATCCGGAGCCTGATCCGCACGGGGGGCTGGTTCGACGGCACGCAGCAAGAGTACCCGCCGGCCGATCCCAGCGAGCACATGTACGCCCCCAAGTACCTGCTGAAGAACTACGACCAGTTCCGCTACCTGCTGGACAACCCCTACCAGGAGCCCAAGAGCACAGCAGCCGGTGGGCGGCGGAGCAAGGGTCTGGAGGGAAGGCCACCCGCCAGGGGGAAATTGGATGTGGATGAAGGCTAAGGCTGCATGATCTTACAGGGCCAGTGACAGGGTGGGGGTGGGGTGGGATGTTGGCACCTGCCTCTCCTGTTGTTACCTTTCTGCTTCCTTCCACCCTCTGGGTGGTTCGTCAGAGGACCAGGAGTGGAAGGTGGGGGAGTCTTTCCTACTCAAGCCCCTGTAAATCCGGGGTCAGGCCTGTGAGCTCAGAAAACACCCTTCCTCACCCGGGGAGGAGAGCAGATGTTACCGCCCTTAGGAGTGCTGCGGCTGGGAGGTGCCGGCAGAGAGCGCAGGAGGGTTACTGGGGAGCAGGGGTGGGTGGGGGAGGGAACCTGCAGGAACGCCCTAGGGCAGCCAAGAGGGGTGCCACGGTCCCCTCCAGGGAGAAGCAGCCCACCATTTGGCCTCTTGGGGCTTTGGACCCATGGTAGGAAGGGAGAGATGCCAGGAGTTCCCAGGGCCCTGTAAATAGTCGCATTCGGGCCCTGGGAGAAGCAGGGCCACCAAGGTGAGAGGAAATGAAAAACGGCAGCTGGAAAGAAGTTCCAGTGGATGCTTTGTAGCGGCCTCAGGAGTGCCGGGCCAGAGGGAGCGGGGGCCTCCACCCTCGTCTCACAGGACGTACAGCACAGATGGCCCTGCGCCCCTCAGCCCCTCTGGAGGTGACGCAGGTGTGGGGGAGCCCGGGGAGTCTTCTTTTAGGTTCCCAAGCTGGCCTTGACATTTCTTCTGACTTTCTATATTGCTGTCTTGTGGGCTGCCCACCCAGTCCTTGCAAGTTCCAAGAGTGCAGTTCTCAGGCTGGGATGGGACTGTCAGCTAGCCTAGCAGGTGAGATGTGGGGAGCCTCCTCCCCCATCACCCCTTCCCACTAGAACCCACAGCCTCAGCTCTCCACTGTCTCAGGTGGAGGCACCCTGCGCCCCTTTGGGGGCTGGCTTGGGGCCAGGAAAGGGCCACGAGGCTGCTCTGGGCCCACGAGGGACATTAAGGCCAGTTGTTTGTCATCTCATTCCTTAGTTGCCTCGGGGGAGGGGGGTATATATGTTAGAGTAGATTCTAAGCTGCTGTAATTAAGAGACCCCCAAATACAGTGGTTTCGGCAGACAGAAGCTTGTTTCTAATTTACCTCTCTGGAGGCTGGTGGTCTGGAGGGCAGCTCTGCTTTCCTGCCTCATGCCTTCCAGCTCTGGATAGAGTGGTTGCTCCAGCTCCCACCATCGCGTCTGCATCCATGTCCGAGGGAAACAGAACTGCACACCCTTTCTGTTGAGAGCATGAGCCAGAGACGGCACAGTCACTTCTGGCGGTGTCTGGCAGGACTCAGCCACTTGGCCGCCAGAGCTGCAAGGGAAGCGGGAGAAACAGTTTCCAGCTGGGCTGCCCCTATCACCTATTAAAGGAAGGAGGGGGACAAATGAAGGCGGAGAGGATACTAATGGGGACAAGGGGCATCTCTGACCCCGAGGGAGGAGGGGAGAGGGCAGAAGTGACTGTTGGCCTGGTGGGATCCTGGCATGCTCACAGCTCCTGCATCAGCCCGTCCCTGCCCGTCTCACTGGCGGCCCAGGGCTGGGTCACTGAGCAAGCAGTTGTGGGCAGAGAGAGGCTCCCGCTCCCAACGGCCCCCTCAGGTGTTTACCCAGTGATGCTGGGACGCAGAGCCTGCCTGTGGAACGGTACATGTCTTTGCGTGCGTGTGTATTTATGGCATGGGTGCATGCTTGGTGTGTACTCGTCCGTGTCTGTGTCGGTGTGTCCCTGTACATATATGCCTGTGTGTGGGACGTGGGAGCAGGGCCCAGGCCTCCCCTTGCTGGGACCTGGAGCCTGTGGCCACACTTCCTGCAACTCCCCAAAATGACTGAGGCAGAAGGGCAACCTGGGGAGCCAGAAAGCCAGGCTAAAAGGGATATGGGGGTCCGTCTGTCTGTCTCTCTTTCAGTCCAAGGAATGAGAATGCTCTCAACCTGAGGCCTGTACCGCTGTGAGGCCACGACCTTGTGGCCTCTTCCCTCCAAGCCTCGAGCCAAGACTTTCTCAGCGTGTCTTACGGGGGGGTTTCCCGGGGAACTGGTGTGGTGTGGGGAGCTGGCTGTGGAACAACCTCAGGCAGGTGGGCATGAAGCAGGCTGGGGGCCCCCACTGTCCCTCCAGTTGAGGGGGTGTCCCAAGGGAGCCAACCCCTCCCTTGGAGTTAGAGCAGCGCCTCCCCAAACCCCTGCCCCTCTTGGGCTGAGAAATGGCTTAAGAGGTCAGGATGTCCCTGTGGCTCCAGGTCACCCCCGGCCAGGGCCTGCCCACCAGCCACCTCTGCCCACCTCCTGGGTGGGCATCTCTGGGGACACATGCCTGAACCCCAGCCCAGGGCCTTCCACCTTGACAGCCTCCTCACCCCACACTCCCCACACCTGTGGGGGGGTCCTCCCTCCAGGTTAGCAGGGGTCCCTCGCTTCCAGTTTGCCAGCTCAGGGGCAAAAGTAGAAAGAGGGAAGGAGCTTGGACGTGCCAGACCCCACCTTCCCTCAGACAAGGAGGGCCAGGTGTGTTTGTGGTCACCCCCCNCACCCCCCACACCTGTAGGGGGGTCCTCCCTCCAGGTTAGCAGGGGTCCCTCGCTTCCAGTTTGCCAGCTCAGGGGCAAAAGTAGAAAGAGGGAAGGAGCTTGGACGTGCCAGACCCCACCTTCCCTCAGACAAGGAGGGCCAGGTGTGTTTGTGGTCACCCCCCAGTGGAGGCCTGGCCATGGAGAGCAAGCACAGCTGTCCGCGGGGTCAGGGGACCAAGGCATGGGGTTGCAGAGTTTCACTCAGAGTCACATCATACACTGGGAACTTCGGGGACAGGGGATCCCTGGGCCACTCCCCTCTATGAAGGCAAACCAAACTGTGAAAGGGGACGCCAGCAGGCTGCTGGCCCTGTCGTCATAGCCACCTTCCTCCCTTCCTTGGGAAACCCTGGCCCGGGGATCTCCAGACTCATGGAGGCCCAGCCCACCCTACGGGGGTTCCCTAGGGTATGGGGTGGTTCCTACAGGCAGGCGTGGGAGAGCTTTGGGGACAGGTGACAGGGTGGGGAGCTAGGACTTGCCCCAGCAGCAGGCAGGGCCCTGGGAAATGTGGAATTTAAGGACACCGATAATAATAATAGTATTATTTTTTTTGTAAGGGAAAATCAATATGTACATTCTGAAATCATTTTCTCTGTAAATGGTTGGATTTCATTTCACCCTTAAAGGGATGCTTAAAGGAGAAGATAATATTAATAATAAAAACAGCTACAAAGTCTGAAGGTTGTACTTGAGTGGCCGCTTTGGGGGTGCGCTGGCACAAGAAGGGGTGCGAGTGGGTGACTCTGGTCTTGCTGGGTTGGTGGGGGGTGGTGAGCCTTCCTGAGGATTGGACAGGCAGTGGGGGGGCATTCCAAGCATCTTCATTTAGGGATGCAGTTACCGCCACCCCCAACCCCGACCAAGGGAGCCTCTGACTTCCCACCAGTGGAAACGGGCCTGGAAAGGGGATGATGACGGGTGGTCCTTCACAGGAGGAGGAAGTAGGTCTGGGCCTGGCCACACCTTCCCGAGGTGGGCAGGGGACCCCTTTGGGGATCTAGATGAACACCCTGGTGCCTCTAGGGAGAGGGGAGTGATTCTTCCACTGTTGTGCACCTATCGGGGGTTCTAAGGCCACAAACTTAGTGGGAGTGGGGTCAGACCTGAATTAGGGGTACCAACCCTCCAGGGCAGGTGGGGATGGCAGCCTCCAGGGTTGGTCATCTCCCCTGTGGAGCTAACCTGGACTTGTGCTGTGATGGCGCCCGGGCGGTGGAACATGGGGACTTCCTGGAGGCTTATTCCAGGTCTTTTGGATCCTGGCATTGTCCTGGGGAGGGGAGCCTCTGGACAGTTTCCAGTCTCAAAGATGAGCTCTGCCTTGGTCCCTCATGGGGTGGCTGTGCAGCCTCTTAGATGGAGAAAGAGGCTAGGGGCAGGGAAGTGACCGCAGTGTTGCTGACCAGAGCGGGGGCTCACGTCTCCTGAGCCCCTGGGAAGTGCCGAGCCCTTTATGCCCGTAACTGACGCCTGCACTCCTAGCGACACCCCAAAGCCCAGGAAGGCGCCCGCAGGCGCAGGACTGAGCAGGAGTGGGAGAGATGAGATGCTACATCTATCTGGAAGATGGCAACAGTGACCCAGCTGCCAATTAAGCTCAAGTTTACAGCCTTTAAATCGCGTCTGATAATGAATCATCACCATTGTAATCCTTCACAAACATTTTTAGTGAAATGCCTATTTTGTGCCAAACTCTGGGCTAAGAGAGTTTCCTCCCTCATCATTCCCATGTTATAGATGTGGAAAGCGAGGCTTGGATACATTCAATAAGGCAGGGAAGGGCAGTTTGCCTAACTCCAGAAACTGAGATCTTAACTGCCAAACTTCATCTCTGAGTCCATTCGGGGAGGAGGAGGGGGGAGGGGGGAGAGGTGGAGAGGATGGGGGTGATGCCGGTGCCATCATTCAGTCATCATCCAGGCTTCTGACAGCCAGGCACAGTGCTGGGTCATGGGTCGCCGAGAGAGAGGACAGTCCCTGTTCTCAGAGGGACCACACTCAGCAGAGAACACAGGGAAGCATGACCTCAGGACAGTGANGGAGGGGGGAGAGGTGGAGAGGATGGGGGTGATGCCGGTGCCATCATTCAGTCATCATCCAGGCTTCTGACAGCCAGGCACAGTGCTGGGTCATGGGTCGCCGAGAGAGAGGACAGTCCCTGTTCTCAGAGGGACCACACTCAGCAGAGAACACAGGGAAGCATGACCTCAGGACAGTGAGGCGAGGCTGGCACAGAGTCCCCAGAACCCAGAAATTGGCATCGTGCAGGAACCAGTGTCGCTGTCTATCCGTGAGCATCAAGCGAAACACATCCCCTCCACTGGCCATCCAGGTAGGTGTGGGGGCATTGATGGGCTTCCTGACCTTGAAGAGGGGACATATATTTTCTTCCAGACTCAGTGTCCTCTCTACCAAAATAGCCCATAGAAAGCTTTACTGCATGCAGAGGATAAAATGAAATAAGGAGAAAAGCTTGGCAACCTGGTAGGCTCCATTAGGTTGGAAGAGACAAGAGCAAACATGATGACTGTTGTCAAGACCCATCGTTAAAATCCTCCCAGTTTGCTTTGTGAGTGGGGAATTTGCCTGTGTGCAGATAAAACCCCCANGAGTCCCCAGAACCCAGAAATTGGCATCGTGCAGGAACCAGTGTCGCTGTCTATCCGTGAGCATCAAGCGAAACACATCCCCTCCACTGGCCATCCAGGTAGGTGTGGGGGCATTGATGGGCTTCCTGACCTTGAAGAGGGGACATATATTTTCTTCCAGACTCAGTGTCCTCTCTACCAAAATAGCCCATAGAAAGCTTTACTGCATGCAGAGGATAAAATGAAATAAGGAGAAAAGCTTGGCAACCTGGTAGGCTCCATTAGGTTGGAAGAGACAAGAGCAAACATGATGACTGTTGTCAAGACCCATCGTTAAAATCCTCCCAGTTTGCTTTGTGAGTGGGGAATTTGCCTGTGTGCAGATAAAACCCCCAAATCCCAAAGGCCCATCATCCTGGAGCCCACTGGAAGTCTCCACCCATGTGCCCCAAATCATGAAACACCCACACATGTTTTGGGTTAAAACAGATCTCTGGTTAAAGCTCAAAGGAGTGAGAGACCTTGCCCAGGGCCAGCATCCTTGACTCTTCACCTGCTGTTCCGGTGAATTTCCAGTGACTCAGATGTAATAGGAGAAGGCAATGGCAACGCACTCCAGTACTCTTGCCTGGAAAGCCCCATGGATGGAGGAGCCTGGTAGGCTTCAGTCCATGAGGTCGTGAAGAGTCAGACACGACTGAGCGACTTCACTTTCACTTTTCACTTTCATGCATTGGAGAAGGAAATGGCAACCCACTCCAATGTTCTTGCCTGGAGAATCCCAGGGACGGGGGAGCCTAGTGGACTGCCGTCTATGGGATCGCACAGAGTCGGACGAGACTGAAGTGACTTAGCAGCAGCAGCAGTTGTAATAGGAAACTAACTCTTTCAAATTAATACAGTTTTTAAAAAATTATTTGGTTCTGCTGGGTCTTCGTTGCTGCACAGGCTTGTCTCTAGTTGTGGCAAGTGGGGGCTACTCTCTAGTTGCAGTTCAGGGGCTTCCCATTTCAGCGGCTTCTCTTGTTGCAGAGCACAGGCTCTAGGGCATTCAGGCTTCAGTAGATGTGGCAGGTGGGCTCAGGAGTTGCAGCTCCTGGTCTCTACAGCACAGGCTCAGTAGTTGAGGTCCATGGGCTTAGCTGTCCCATGGCATGTAGGATTTCCCGGGACCAGGGATTGGAGCTGTGTCTCCTGCCATTGGCAGGGAGACTCTTTACCATTGAGCCACCAGGAAAGCCCCCCACATCTTCCAATAGTCTTTTTTTTTTTTAATGCTGTTGCTATTTATTGCTGCAACACAAATCACCCTGAAATATAGTAGATAAAACAACAATCTATTTGCTCCCAGTTCTACAGTTCAGGCTGGGCTCAGCTGAACAGTTTTTCTGATCTGCAGTGGGTAGACAGCTGCTATAGAGACTTGTCCACCTGCTCAGACCTGACCTGCACTGTTTTGACAAAGGAAGGGATGACACACAAAAGAATGAGCCTGCCAGACCATCAACAGTCACATAGACAGGACTCCCTCAACCTCACAAACCCCCTGAAAAGAGGCTCTGAGGACCCATTTCACCCATGAGGTCTGCTGCTGAAAAAAACCACTGCCTGACTACGATCCCAAGGAAGCATCACACAAACCCAAATTAAGGGAAAAAAACAATCTGGCCTCTCATCTACGCTTCCATAGCCTGCAATCCCTCCCTGCAGTATTTGTAAGAAAAGCCCAACCCTCCATCAGTAGCACAGACCATCCTGAAGCACCTGTCCTAGACTCCTGAAAGCTTCCAGAGACCAAACCTCAACAGTGACATAATCGTTATCACTGGGGCCTCTACATGTGGCCTGGCTGTCTCCGACATCCCACCGGTCAAGGCCAGAGGACTTCCCAGTCCAACCCATCTATCCAGTCTCATGAGCTGAACTGCTTTAGCCACTGAGCTATGGGGGTGTTTGTTACTCAGCCTAATTGTGGCCCTGCTTTCAGTGAAGGATGGAAAATCCAACGCCAACTAGAAAAGCAGAGGAAGAGTTTATTGGTTTGCTGGCAGTAAGTGTCAGTGATGGTAAAGCCTTCAGCTGCAGCGTGAGGCAGAGCTCAGTGTCTCATGGTCATCCAGCTCTCTCTGTGGCTCAGCCCAGCTCCACATCGCAGCCAGTGTTGCCCTCATTCTCGGACGGTTTTACCCCCATGCCTGTAAGATGGCTGTAGCAGCTCCAGGGCTCACACCATCTCATCTTGTGTACTCAGCACAGAAGAAAGAGAGCTCCTGAAAGTCCTGGGTCTGGATCTCACTGACTTGGGTGAGGTCATGTGATCCTGCCTTGACCACTGAGAATGGAGAGGGGTTGGCATATACTGATTGGCTTAGATCAACCAGAGCCCATTCTACATTGACTGAAAAGGAGGGGAGATGCTCCCCCAGACTGGGGCCAAAGATGTCACCACTGGTACACTCTCAGCTGCCTCCATCAAGCCTTTCACCAGCCCTTGGTCAACCTGCTCTCCTGGATCATCTGCGAGCTGAGGATCTCCATAGACCAGGCTTCTGGAGTGAGTGTGCGGGTGCCCAGAGTTTGGGACTGAGCCTGGAGCACTGTGAGGGCTTTGCATGTGCAAGTCATCGTTGTGACCATGCCTCCTCCCTGCATTTCCTCACGTGGTGCGCTTGGCGCATGCACCATGCCTCTCTTCTCAACACTCCTTCCCTTAGCCTCTGGGCATTTCTCTTCCTCCTCCTTGTCATTCCTTCCTGGTTGCCTTTCTGGGCCCCTTTTACCCCATAGGGCTTTCCTGGTGGCTCAGATGGTAAAGAATCTGCCTGCAATGCAGGAGACCAAGGTTCAGTCCCTGGGTCAGGAAGATCCCCTGGAGAAGGGAATGGCAATCCACTCCAGTATTCTTGCCTGGAGAATTCCATGGACAGAGGAGCCTGGCGGGCTACATGCATGGGGTCTCAAAGAATCGGACACGACTGAGTGACTAACAATTTACCCCATACAGCCCTTCAATAAGGGNCAGTCCCTGGGTCAGGAAGATCCCCTGGAGAAGGGAATGGCAATCCACTCCAGTATTCTTGCCTGGAGAATTCCATGGACAGAGGAGCCTGGCGGGCTACATGCATGGGGTCTCAAAGAATCGGACACGACTGAGTGACTAACAATTTACCCCATACAGCCCTTCAATAAGGAGTCTCTCTGGGCCTTGGTCCTGGGCCCACAACTCTGCCTACAGTTCGTGATTCTTATCAAGGTGGGATCAAGAAATTTTCCTGGTGGATACAGTGGATAACAATCCACCCGCCAATGCAGGGAATACGGGTTTGATCTCTGGTCCGAGAAGACTTCACTTGCAGTGGGGCAACTAAGCCACAACTACTGAGCCCCAGTGCTGCACCTACTGCAGCCCGTGCCCTGCATCAAGAGAAGCCACCGTGGTGAGGAGCCTGGGCACTGCAACGGAGAGCAGCCCCTATCTGCAGCTGCAGCCCAAGACCCAGCGCAGCCAAAAATAATTAATTAATCTAGAAACAAAGGTGGGATCAGATAAATCTCTCCAGGGAGTCCTCTCTCCTGAGCACATATTCATGGATCCCACTGCGGTTGAATGTCACGGTCACCTCAAACACTGAAGAGCCAAATGGAACTCAGCTTCCCCAAAGGCTCTTTCCCCGTACGTTTCATTCTGTTGCTGTGTCAACTTCCCAGTCACAACAGCTGGACATCTGAGAGTCATCCTTGAAAATTTCCTAATAGTAGCTATCATTACTGATCACCTACTGTATACCAGGGTTATGATCCAACCACCCAGGGTCCAAATTCCAGATTCCAAGTTGCTAATCACATGACCCATCGAGTCGGTGATCCCATCCAGACATCTCATCTTCTGTCATCCCCTTCTCCTCCTGCCCCCAATCCCTCCCAGCATCAGAGAATTTTCCAATGAGTCAACTCTTCACATGAGGTGGCCAAAGTATTGGAGTTTCAGCTTCAGCATCAATCCTTCCAAAGAACACCCAGGACTGACCTCCTTTAGGATGGACTGGTTGGATCTCCTTGCAGTCCAAGGGACTCTCAAGAGTCTTCTCCAACACCACAGTTCAAAAGCATCATTTGGCGCTCAGCTTTCTTCACAGTCCAACTCTCACATCCATACATGACTACTGGAAAAACCATAGCCTTGACTAGCCGGACCTTTGTTGGCAAAGTAATGTCTCTGCTCTTGAATATGCTATCTAGGTTGGTCATGATACAGAATAAATTGCTGGAAGCTCCTAGAAAGAAGTTCTTGGGGATACTTCCCTAATGGTCCAGTGACTAAGACTCCACCCTCTCAATGTAGGAGGGCCGGGTTCGACCCCTGGTCAAAGAACCACATGCCACAACTAGATTCCATACGCCTCCACTGAGAGTCCACACACCACAACTAAAGGTCACACACGCCGGAATGAAGATCGAAGATTCTGCATGCCACCACTAAGACCTGGTGCAGTCAAATAAACAAATATTAACCAAAAAAGTTCTTGGGAATTTCCCAAGAATTCATTCCCTGGACTGCAGTTCAGTGGTTAGGACTCCATGCTTTCACTGCCGAGGCCCTGGGCTCAATTCCTGGTCAGAGAACTAAGGTCCTGCAAACTTCACAGCGCAGCCAAAAAGTTCTTTTCTTTAATAAAAAAGGAATTTTCCACCCACTACTAGAAAAAATACAGGACTGTGTGTGGAGCATATAGCTTATAGCACTGGCTGCTATGTGGAACCTCTGCTAAAACACAACCAGGGACTAACGGTCCACTGGCTGAGACTCTGCACACCCAGTCTAGGTGTCTGGGATTCAATCCCTGGTCGGGGAACTATATCCTACACGCTGCAACTAAGACCTGGTGCAGCCAAATTAAAAAGGAAAAAACCAAAAAACCCCACAGCCAGGATTTCTCAACTATGTGTACCCTTTTGCTAAAGACACGTTGGGGCTTCCCTGGTGTTCCTGTGGTTAAGAATCTGCCTTGCAATGCAAGGGACACTGGTTCAATCCAGGTCCATGAGGATCCTACATGCCTGGGAGGAACGAAGCCCGGGTGCCACAACTATGAGCCCTCGAGCTGCCACTCCTGAAGCCCTCGCTCTAGAGCCTCTGATCCACAAGAAAGGCCACCTGGCCCCCGAGCCTCTGCTGTGTCCACACCAGGCCCTTTGGCTATATGATCTCTCCCGTAATCCGAACAGTATTTGGGAAGGGCTTCCTCCCACATTCCAGTCTATGAGATCGGAGGTGGGGAGCCTAGGATTTCGGGAGATTACGGGTAGAATTGCTGAAAGCCTGGGAACCGCTTCCAGCCGGATTAAGGACCAGGGAGGGCTCTACCAGCCTTCTCGTGGCGCAGCGCTGCCCCCTAGTGGGAGAGCCAGAACCCGCCTCGCTTGCTCCCTTCTTTCCTTCCTCTTCCTTCTCGAAGGACACCACCCAGGATATGAGCCAGATGATACAGGCCACAGAATGGAAAAGCAAAGGTATAAAAATTAGAATTTCGGCAAATGATAAACGAAAGCCAATCTCAGGAAGTAACACAGCATGATGAAGGCGATGCTGGGGGCATGTCAGAGTGCTGAAGGCACAGCGGGGTAGCAGGTCAGGGGTGGGAGGAAGGGAACCTTCTCTCCCCCTTTACAGAGGAAGTGAGGTTTCCAGAGCTCGTGCTGGAGGTGCTGGAGCTCCGAGAGAAGCATGAAGCGTCTCTCTGGTTTACGCGGAGGGGCTGGGCCTCACTTTTGGGTCGCCAGTGGTCTGACCCGGGCCTGGGCACACTCGCTAAATCCTCGATGACTTGTACTGACCTGGGCACATAGTAACTCACCCTTCCTTGGGTGACTGGTCTCCCTGGCCTCTAACTTGTAGTAACACCATTAGACGTTGGAAGGCAGTACCCTGACCTGGAAGTCGGCTAATGTGAAGTTGCCACTCTGTTCTGAAGACTTGGAGACGGGGGTCCTCAAATATGCACAGAAATTTGATATATGATAAAAGTGGCACTGGGGGAAAGAAGGATTGTTTCATAAATATCAGACAGTCGTTTCCAAAAAAAGATTAATTATAATCCTTCCCTCGCTCCTTGTAACAAAATGAATTCACTATAGACATAAGATTTTTAAAAAGTAAAATTTGGCCAGTCTTTTCTGTCTCTGAGTGGCTGTACAGTTGAAGAGGGGGGTCAGTGCAGGGGGAAAGTTAAGCTGAATAAACTCTCAGGTCTAACCCTCAGCCCAGCAACCCTCAGCCCTCCACACCCACTGCTGCTGCTGCTGCTGCTAAGTCGCTTCAGTCGTGTCCAACTCTGTGTGACCCCATAGACGGCAGCCCACCAGGCTCCTCTGTCCCTGGGATTCTCCAGGCAAGAATACTGGAGTGGGTTGCCATTTCCTTCTCCAATGCATGCATGCATGCTAAATTGCTTCAGTCGTGTCTGACTCTGTGCGACCCCATGGACAGCAGCCCACCAGGCTCCCCTGTCCACGGAACTCTCTAGGCAAGAATACTGGAGTGGGTTGCCATTTCCTTCTCCATCCACACCCACCTGCTTCCTGTAATACTCTGCCCTTGACTGGAATAATCTTAGCTCTCACTTCTTCAACTCTAGCTGCCCCACCATGCCTGGATTTTCTCCTGGGACTTCCAGGAGGCGGGTTTGGGAGCCCTGAGGGTGCCAGCACCTCCCAAGAGTCCACTTTGGCTCCCAGGCTGTACCAAGAACTTCGGCTTCAGTTCCCTTCCTGAGCTGTGGAGGTATTTACCTTGGCTTTGAGCACAGCTGTGCTGTTCTAGTTTCCTTGTTCTATATTTTAAGGTTTGATGCTTTGTGATTACAGCTGGGAGGATATGTCAGGGAGGGTACCCATCCCGACTCCGGTAGGCAATCATACTTTCTCTCCGAATCCCTTTCCTTTCCATATTGGATGAGAAAGCCTTGTGAGGCTTTGACAGACTCGGCAGGATACAGGAGCCCAATGAGTCATGTAGATGAATGAACACCCATGGAGAAGATGACAGGGAGCAGTGTGGATCGGCATGCGAGGGGAGCACATGCTCTGAGCCCAGTGCTTCCAGATCTTCTAAACATTTAAGCCGAACTAGAAAGCTGTCTTTTATATTTGTCTGTATCTTACAAAGCTTGATGCGAAGCAAGAACACGTCTTGGTTCAGCCCAGCACGGGGACTTCCAGTTTTCCCCTTGTGGAGGTGGAAGGTATGTGCTTGTTCAATCACTAAGTCATGAAGCTGTAGTCGAGGAAGTTATAGTCAGTCTGAATGGTGCCTCATCTATAAAATGGGTACACTGAGAGAATTTCTTGTGATCCAGGGGTTAAGAATCTGCCTTCCAACAAAAGAGGCACAGGTTCCATCCCTGATTGGAGAACTAAGATCCCACATGCATCAGGACAACTTGAGTCACATCATCCCAAGTGATGAATGATCCCATACGATGCAACTAAGATCCAAGGCAGTAAAATAAATAGATATTTTAAAAATTGTGGTACACACATATAAAGGAATATTATCTAACAGTTCAGTTCAGTTCAGTTCAGTCTCTCAGTCGTGTCTGACTCTTTGCAACCCCATGAATCGCAGCACACCANCCGGGAGTTGGTGATGGACAGGGAGGCCTGGCGTGCTGTGATTCATGGGGTCACAAAGTGTCGGACACACTGAGTGACTGAACTGAACTAAAATGTAAGGCACTGAGGACAAAAGATTAAGTTCTTAGAGACTAATGAGGGACATAAATATGTAGGGGAAAAATCCATTAATATCCAATATCCCTGACTTCCCTAGTGGTCCAGTGCATAAGACTGTGTGCTTCCACGGCAGTGGGTGTGAGTTCAATCCCTGTCCAGGGCAAGGAGGGAGGCAGGAAAAAAAGAAATAATCCAATGTGCCAAAGTCTAGGGGAGAGGGGTAAACCAGAGGCTGCTCAGTTTTATAAGATGAAAAAGTTATACAGGTTAGTTGTATAACAATATGAATATAGTTACTGCTGCCGCTGTTATTGCTAAATCACTTCACTTGTGTCTGACTCTGTGCGACCCCACAGATGGCAGCCCACCAGGCTCTGCCGTCCCTGGGATTCTCCAGGCAATAACACTGGACTGGGTTGCCATTTCCTTCTCCAATGCATGAAAGTGAAAAGTGAAAGTGAAGTCATTCAGTAAGTGTCCAACTCTTCGTGACCCCATGGACTGAAGCCCACTGGGCTCCTCCATCCATGGCATTTTCCAGGCAAGACTACTGGAGTGGGTTGCCATTGCCTTCTCCAAATATAGTTACTACCGAACTGTATATTTAAAAATGATTAAGATGGTAAAATTTTATGTTATGTGGTGCTTACCACAATTTTTTAAATGAAAACAAAACAAATGGAAAACAATATGGTGAATCCTAATAGAGGAATAAGGCTAAAGAGCTTATGAGAGAACACAGGATTGTTTTTTCACTTTCAAAGCCTTTGAAAGTGAATAATCGCCCAATTATCCTTTTTAGTAACCATCTGTCTCTACTCACCAGTTTCATCCTTTATGACCCAATCTTGGGACAACCTGTTGTTGTTCAGTTGCTAAGTCATGTCCAACTCTTTGCGACCCCATGGATTGATCGCAGCATGCCAGGCTTCCCTGTCTTTCACTATCTCCTGGAGTTTGCTCAGGTTCATGTCTATTGAGTCGGTGACGCTATCTAACCATCTCATTCTCTGCCACCCTCTTCCCCTTCTCCTTGGGACACTTTCTTGCTTAGAATGTGATCGACAATTGGATATAGATTGTGGTCAATTTGGGGGCCACTTTTAGTGTTTAGGCTTATAAACAGCTAAATTTGGATTAAACTTACATCTAGTCAGTCTTTCCTCATTTTTTCCCTTGCATTTTTCCCCATAAGATTTAGTTTATTATTGAGATTTTTGTTTCAAGTTTTTGAATATCTCTTTGACAGCATCTGGGTAGAGAGCCAATTCTAATTTGAAGAAGAGCAAGGAATTTCCAAATCAAGTTATCACCTAACACTGTTTTCAACAAGTTATGTATATGAATGTTTTAAATTCTATGCATACCCATTCTGAAATAGCAAATAGCATTACTTACCATATATGAGCCATACATTTAAAACATATGAGTGCCAGGTTTACCTGAAATTGTTTGGATTATCAGTGGTCTCCAATATTTGTTATAGGGCCCTGTCTTCCAGTTGCCCTCACTGGGCATTCAGTATCAAATTCGCCTTCAAGGAAATCAAACTCTCAGAATGTGACTGCTATTCTCAGGCCCAAAATAAAGAGCCTCAGGGTTTGTAACAGCATTCCTTCCCTCTCCCAACACACATACACACTCTTTCACGACTTTAGAAACTTGCTTTTTAAAGAACCCAAGTTCATCATCACATCATCAAATTGGAAGGATGTTTCCAATTTAAAGAGTATGTGTACCCCCCAAAGTCTCAAAAAGTCTGGAACATCTGCACAGTAATCTCCATCCAATGTAGACAGTCAATACAATATCCACTGCAAACTACATATAATTCAGACAACAAATCTGAACAATTCTGATTCATGTGATTAATCCATGTTCAAAGCTAGTACTATTTTAAATTATAATAATAAAACTATAAGAAAATGACTATCTAAAAATATAAAATTGAAGATGTTGAGCCCAATCTCTGATTTTAATCCCCACTAGTTTTTCTGCCCTGGGGCACTCCGAAATTGCAACACCTACACCTGTCAAGAATAAGAAATAAGCACTTAAGGATTAGACACTGGTTTATATAAAATTTATTGCTTCAGGTAAGAGATAAATTCAGACACTTAGGTTTTTCTTATGGATTCTACTCTGAGTTTTGACTTCTGTTGAATTTACTCGAAAGATGTACACAGTCCAACATAGAGGGTGCCACCCCCTTTCCACATCAAAACACACTACTATATATAAAACAGATAACAAGGACCTACTGTATAGCACAGGGAACTATACTCAATATTTTGTAATAACCTATAAAAAGAATCTTAAAGCTTATATAAAAACTGCATATATCTGATCATTTTGTTGTATACCTGAAACTAACACAACACGGTAAATCCACTATATTTTAGTTTAAAAAAGACCAACATCATAATAACTTTGAATCCTACAATACCTGAGGCAAATAGCTGTTTCTATTTGTTTTACTGAAAGTTTGGGCTACTTGAGAGGGTCTCACATGGCAATACCAGAAACAAATTTAATTGAGTATTGAAGATCCTTCTTAGAAGTCCTTCAGCAACCACACCACAAGCAGCCTCTCTCTGGCTACTTTTCCCCTCTGGCCTCATCTTCCCCCACTACTCCCCAAACCTCTTTTCCTTTCCTGAGCTTCCCCCTCACCCATATCCCCTACCTCCCCTTGACTTTTTAAGCAGCACAGTTTAATTATTAATATCTCTAGATTTCTTCAGTTGAAGCCTTGCTGAACTCCATCAAGGAATTTTCTTAAAGACTCACATGTACCTAAGATGAATTCTGAAGCTACTTTTAACATTATTTTTCTCAGCCTGGCTACACTTAGATTTCGAATTTTGTGAGGCAGAAGATCTGTGTCACCTAAGCTAATCAAAGTGACAGAGAAATAGAGCAACATACATATAGTGGTTAAAGATACAAATACCTTTATCTATCTGGGATCTAGAAGTTCACGCAGTACCAAATAATTTCCAACATTATGTCCTGTTGTGAAGGTATTTTATGAAAGCCTCAAATGATCGCCTAAGTTAGTGCTACAGATTGCAATCTTTATTTTGTATTGTTTTTCTGTTAAGCCATGTAATTAATACTATAATTAAAAATTATAGCATTAAATATAAATAGAATATTCTTAGTTATTAAAATTCCAGGTGGCACTAGTGGTAAAACTTGCCTGCCAAAACAGGAGACATAAGAGATTCAGGTTTGATCCCTGGGTTGGGAACATCCCTTGGAGGAGATGAGATCAACTCACTGCAGTATCTTTGCCTGGAGAATCCCATGGACACAGAAGCCTGGTGGGCCACAGTTCATAGGGTCGCAAAGAGTCAGACATGACTGAAGTGACTTAGCACAGAACAAAAATTTTTTACAGAAAATTGTTGGAAGACAAGGCTGACTATGTGTGGATATGTATCAGAAAGAATTTTCCAAGAGTGCTAAAAAAAATCTGTTTTTCAAAGCAGCACAAAATCTCTGTGGGCAGCAAAGAATTATCACCCTTCAACACAAAGAAAAACAGAAAGATATGCGTACATAATAAAGTAAGTTTGCTCGCTCCACACTCCACTCCCAACATTTTGTGCCAACAACAGGAGGAAAGTGACTGAATCAAGCCAACATTCTAATAAAATCTCCATATTCTATTCTGCCAAATACCATTCACATTAAAACAGGGTGTTTTTTCTGTACTTTTGAAGAAATAAAATCTGCCCTTGGGTTGCTTTTGTTTCCTTGTACTTCATGTCTGCTTGAGTGTTAAGGTGACTTTTTTTTAATGGCCACTGATAAACCAGGCAAAATAAATGGCCGTCTACTAGAAAGCAGTAAGAGGAGAAAACGAAAGGGGGAAAATATAAAAATATGGCTATCCTAGGTGGTTTGGGAAATTTCTAGAGCTTTCTTTGAAGGAGGAAATAGAAAGGCAGATAAGAGCAAACCTCTCAAGGAAAACAATTCGCAGTAAACATACACCCAAATGCAGCACAAGAAAAGGAATATTAAAACAGCAGCCTCAGTAAAGTGAGTATAACTGCAAGAACAAAGTGGCTTTGTTTTATTTAGGCAATATAGCCCATTAAAGTAAATTGAAGAAAATGGTAGATTCAGTCATTCTTTCAGTCAGCAAATATATCGAAGATATAATTTCCAAACTCTCTTCTATCTGGGACACTATAAAGGTCTATCAAATATAAATATGGTTTTATGGGCTCAAANTAACTGCAAGAACAAAGTGGCTTTGTTTTATTTAGGCAATATAGCCCATTAAAGTAAATTGAAGAAAATGGTAGATTCAGTCATTCTTTCAGTCAGCAAATATATCGAAGATATAATTTCCAAACTCTCTTCTATCTGGGACACTATAAAGGTCTATCAAATATAAATATGGTTTTATGGGCTCAAAATACATTTAAACAAATAAAATCACATCAAATACCCTAGTGTTTTGAAACATGCATTAAACACTCAGCATGCTTTTCTGAAAGAAGCACTGGATATAGTAGGCTTTATTTGTACATCAAAAGAATTTCATGTACTGCATAACTAGAGAAAGATAATATCTATAAAAGAACTGTCTCTCTAGATCAAGCATGGCAGTTGCATCTTTTGAATTTTGATGCTACACAAAAACTACAGAGATATAAACACTAGTGAATAAATAATGCTTTTAAAGGCAGTATTTACATACATAATGGAATAATTTTCTGCTAAATTTTCTCTTTTTGACCGTACACTCAGGGTGATTACTGTGTGCATGTAAATGGCTTAAATGATCAGTATGTAGCCAAGAGCTTTTTTCCAAAGTGCTTTTGCCATTACAAACATAAAAATATGTTTATTCTTTCATAGCGGCATTGACTTGGTTGGAATGCATATATCCAGAAGAACTCTGCATCTAAGCTTTTACCACAATGCCACAATTCAACTGAACTCTAAAAATATTTATAAAATTCTACTCTTTGTAAGTTACTGTGATGGCCTGTGTGAACAAGAGTTCATCATACCTCCACAGTTCCCACCACCTGCATATCTACCATAGGGGGGTGGGCTTCCAAAGGCAGAGAATGTCCTGACTTGGCAAAGATGCTCAAAAGTTGCTGAGAAGCCACGAACAGGACAAATGCTCACTCAACTTCAGAATAAGTTCATTTGTTTAATCTTATTTATAAAGTGCCTACTATATGCCAGGCCCAGTTGATTTCCTTTCCTTCCCAAATGTCATATTTTATATATCATCCTTTATATGTCTCTCTGGGCAACCCAGCACCATCACCCTGCTTCCCATTAGACTGACAGGTTCTCAAAGGCTGGGACCTTATCATATCAACTGATAAATTGCCATGGAACCAATAAATATTTATGAATGAATAAATAAATGATAAAACATAATTTTATGTAGTAAAGGCAAGGAAAGAGTGTCATAGAAGATGTGGTATTCAGTCATCAAGACAGTATGGCACTGGCACAAAGACAGAAATATAGACCAATGGAACAAAATAGAGAGCCCAGAGATAAATCCACACACCTANCAGCCATTCTGACTGGCATGAAATGGTACCTCACTGTGGTCTTGATTTGCATTTTTCTGATAATGAGTGATGTTGATCATCTTTTCATGTGTTCGTTAGCCATCTGTATGTCTTCTTTGGAGAAGAATCAATATAGTGAAAATGAGTATACTACCCAAAGCAATCTATAGATTCAATGCAATCCCTGTCAAGCTACCAAAGGCATTTTTCACAGAACTAGAACAAATAATTTCACAATTTGTATGGAAATACAAAAAACCTCGACTAGCCAAAGCAATCGTGAGAAAGAAGAATGGAACTGGAGGAATCAACCTGCCTGACTTCAGGCTCTACTACAAAGCCATAGTCATCAAGACAGTATGGTACTGGCACAAAGACAGAAATATAGATCAGTGGAACCAAATAGAAAGCCCAGAGATAAGTCCACACACCTATGGACACCTTATCTTTGACAAAGGAAGCAAGAATATACAACGGATTAAAGACAATCTCTTTAATAAGTGGTGCTGGGAAAACTGGTCAACCACTTATAAAAAAATGAAACTAGAACACTTTCTAACACCATACACAAAAATAAACTCAAAATGGATTAAAGATCTAAATGTAAGACCAGAAACTATAAAACTCCTAGAGGAGAACATAGGCAAAACACTCTCCGACATAAATCACAGCAGGATCCTCTATGATCCACCTCCCAAAATACTGGAAATAAAAGCAAAAATAAACAAATGGAATCTAATTGAAAGCTTCTGCACAACAAAGGAAACTATAAGCAAGGTGAAAAGACAGCCTTCAGAATGGGAGAAAATAATAGCAAATGAAGCAACTGACAAACAACCAATCTCAAAAATATATAAGCAACTCCTGCAGCTTAATTCCAGAAAAATAAATGACCCAATCAAAAAATGGGCCAGAGAACTGGCTTTAAAATTAATCACTAAGTGACTGCCCCAGGCACTGTCCTAGGCCTGTTTGGATTCGCAGAAGATTCATACACTGTGAGTCTTATCCTTCAGAAGAGTATATTGGGAATGGAGTGGGCAGAGCAGGATTGGCCAGAATTAGGTGCTGGACCATTGTTGGAGTTCCAGGAGGGCTGGAGAGTCAGGGTCAGCTAGGCAGAGCTGATGGGACTCTGCTGGGCCTGGAGGACTGGAGCATTTGCACGGATGGCTCAGAGGGAAAGAGAACATTTCTGATGAGGGCCTACCAGTGTATAGGCAGCCTTGAGCTTGTTACGTTACCAGCTTGAAAGCCTGTGTCTCCATTTCAAGAAAGTCATAGGTTCAGTGGGCATTGGCCAAGGCTCCCTGAAATCTGGTGTTAGTGAGCCTGGAACAGGCACCAGGTCTGAGCAGCAGCCCAGCCCACCATTCAGCAGGTGAGGACTTAGCCCAAACCACGCTGGATAACACTCTAAGGTTTGTAAGACTTTGCTCAGAAATAGAGGGTATTTGGGTCACCATAGACTGTGGTCTATGGGAGTTACGAGCCTCAGTATTTATACCTTGATGTTTGTGTGGAAAGTGTGTTCTGGATTTCAAAGCACTCAATTCTATGTGATCCTGTGGTGGGACTTAAGGGACTGTCACGACTCTTAAAGGATAAGAAAAGAGGTGGGTTGTTCTTGAAATTCTCACAGAGATATGGGGTGGAATTGAGTCTCTTGTACAGGCACCCCCCCCGCCCCAGCTGAGTTTATCCTGCTGCCCCACTGAGAAAAGTTGCATGAGAGGACCTACAGCTCTTAGAGGCATTTTTCAGTCGCTGTCTCTTTAAAATATATATATGTGTGTGTGTGTGTGTATGTGTGTGTGTATAATTTCCTGTCTTACCAGCCTTCAAGATCCATCTAAAATGTCTCTTTCTGCACAAATAGCTGTGTTATCTGGGACACCCACGCCTCCGCTCAAATCCTGTCCTNCTACAGCTCTTAGAGGCATTTTTCAGTCGCTGTCTCTTTAAAATATATATATGTGTGTGTGTGTGTGTATGTGTGTGTGTATAATTTCCTGTCTTACCAGCCTTCAAGATCCATCTAAAATGTCTCTTTCTGCACAAATAGCTGTGTTATCTGGGACACCCACGCCTCCGCTCAAATCCTGTCCTGAACATAGTCCAATTTCTTCATCCTTTCACTTATTAAGATTGTTAAACTATAGTACTATGTCCCTTCTGCTGCTTTATATGTTAATTATGTCTGTGATAGGGTTTCCCATTATGCTAGACTATAAAAACCTTGAGGTAAAGAGTTAGGTAATAGTCATACTTTTTTCTTTTTTCCCCTGCTTTAGCTCTTAGGGTCATAATGGATAAAAAATACTTGTCTCACATTTATTAACCCTTCAGTGTGAACTTACTGATTGATTTCAGTTTGCCTAATCATAAGAATTCAGTTCAGTTCAGTCGCTCAGTTATGTCCGATTCTTTGTGACCCCCATGAACTGCAGCATGCCAGGCCTCCCTGTCCATCACCAACTACCAGAGTTTACCCAAATTCATGTCCATTGAGTCAGTGATGCCATCCAGCCATCTCAACCTCTGTCATCCCCTTCTCCTCCTGCCCTCAATCTTACCCATCATCAGGGTCTTTTCAATGAGTCAGCTCTTCACTTCAGGTGGCCAAAGTGTTGGAGTTTCAGCTTCGACATCAGTCCTTCCAATGAACACCCAGGACTGATCTCCTTTAGGATGGACTGGNATACAGGTTTCTCAAGAGGCAGGTCAGATGGTCTGGTATTCCCATTTCTTTCAGAATTTTCCACAGTTTGTTGTGATCCACACAATCAGAGGCTTTGGCATGGTCAATAAAGCAAAAATAGATGTTTTTCCTGGAACTCTCTTACTTTTCCACAAGGGTATTAGGAAGTCTTAAATATATTGATATCTATATAGATACATATATTTATATATATATGAACATTTCATATATAGTGGTAGTTATTTTTGGTATGACAATTTATTGTATCTTCCATTTCAGTCATAGTGTGGATTCCTGGTGGTCTAGTGGTAAGGATTTGGTGCTCTTAGTCATAGCATGGAGCTGAAAAAAATATTTAATGGTTCATTTCACCTTATTCTATAAATAGTAGTGACATAGCCACCTACCTCAGGGAAGTTTTTTTGGGGCAAAGTGCCTGTCTTCTGTGTACTCCCCAAAGCATGGAATGTTTTTTGCCTAGAAGATAACTAGAGAATGGCTGCTACCAAACTATATATAACTTCACTTTCTTATCATAGATCCACACCAAGGTGACTATCACCATATAAGCAATTAAAATAGAAATATACCTCTGAGTTTGTTTCTAAATAGAATTGTAAAACAGAACAAAGTGTATTCTGTACTATAGGTGTATTGGTTCTTCGTTTTCCTAAGCTTCACAAAGTAAAGCATTCTGGCATAGACCAAGGGATTGGACAGAGCTGACCAGGTGAGGTACAGACCCACACTGGGGTGCACAGCCTCAGATTTGACTTTCCTGAGGCCAGTGATACACATTATGGGTATCTGAGAGACAGAGCAGACAAATGTCTGGAAATCTAGGAAGAGGCTCAGACATTCTTAGCCAATTCCAGCTAAGCTGATACTAGAGACAGAAATTGACAAGCATTGCAGGTATCTAGTACGTAAGACCNTCCTGAGGCCAGTGATACACATTATGGGTATCTGAGAGACAGAGCAGACAAATGTCTGGAAATCTAGGAAGAGGCTCAGACATTCTTAGCCAATTCCAGCTAAGCTGATACTAGAGACAGAAATTGACAAGCATTGCAGGTATCTAGTACGTAAGACCTGGTAATAAGCACTTTCTACAGGTTATTTCATGTAATTCCTGTATCGTATCTGTAAGGTAAATATAATCCTCTCATTACACACATAAGGCATTTGTGTCTCAGAAAGGTTGGTTTCCTTGCCCAAGGTCACACAGCCAATAAGAGACAAAGCAAAGGTTCTGGCACAAGTCTTTCTGAATCTTAATTGTACTTTCAGTTCCAAGATGTGGTGGCAGCTAGCTGGAAATGGGGAGTGGATCTGAGAAGAAGAGTTGGGCAGACATTGAAGATTTGTGATTAGTGTCGTAATTGGAAAAGTGGAGAGTGCAGTTCTATTCACAGTCCATGTGGGGTAAAACCAGTACCAAAGTGGGAAGACTGTCCTTACCCTAGAATCAGGGCCACTGATTGAACCTAATAGCAATGGGTCAGGATCTGAAACTCCGAAGGTCTGTTTTACTAGGACAAAGGGCAGAGATAGTATGGCAAGGCAGCCTGACCCAAGCAGTTGTAGACTACCAGTTACCAGTATATATTTGTTTACTCTGTAAAATACCCATGTAAAATTAGGAGAGAATATCTTAAAAAACGTTAATGATTTTGTTCTATTTTTTTCTGAGTTTTGTTTTTAAGGACTTTTTATTAAAATAGCACAGATTGAGAAAGCAGCAGAAAATTAATGTATAACCTAATAATTATTATACGACAGAGCAATAGAACCTTGCTGGCTACTCCAGAGGCAATCTGAGTGCTTTCTGTCAAATCTGTCACCTTCCTCTCTGAAGAATAACACTGTCGAGAATTCTGTGGTAACCATTTCCTTTTCTTTGTGGTGTATCATCTAGATGTGCTTCTGTAAACACATAGTTTAGCTTTGCCTGCTTCTATGTGTTGTAGGTTTCTTCTAATGTTTAGGTTTCCTCTCTTTCTCTTTATTTCCACCCATCCCTTGCTAACTGTCAGTTGAAAACAACAGATCATTTGTCTTATATTTGTCCGTATGGGATTTTACCTATTGCATTTCCATGATGTAGTTTAACAGTTTTCCTGTCTTCTGAATCTCCTGATGTTAGTAATTGATTCTAGAGGTTTTATCAGTTTCAGGATTGATTTTTAGACGGAAAATTACTTCATTGTTTCTAGGTCTTTTCAGTGGACAAAGCTAGGAAATTTTCTTCTCTCTTTTCCTGCCCCCAACCCTGTCTCTCCATGAGTGTATGTGGATCTGATTTTTTATCCTACATTATATGTAAAACATTCAGAAATATCAGCACTGTCTCCTACATATTACTGAGAATAATTTTAGACATATATTGATATATGTATATGATATTTATTTAGTTAGTCGAGTCCAACTCTTTGCGACCCCATGGACTGCAGCACGTTAGACGTCCCTGTCCATAACCAGCTCCCGGAGTTCACCCAAACTCATGTCCATTGAGTCGGTGATGCCATCCAACCATCTCATTCTTTGTCATCCCCTTCTCCTCCCACCTTCAATCTTTCCCAGCATCAGGGTCTTTTCATTTGAGTTGGTTCTTCATATCAGGTGGCCAAAGTATAGGAGTTCCAGCTTCAGCATCAGTCCTTCCAATGAATATTCAAGGTTGATTTCCTTTAGGATGGACTGGTTGGATCTCCTTGCTGTCCAAGGGACTCACAAGAGTGTTCTCCAACACCACAGTTCAAAAGCATCAATTCTGTGGTGCTCAGCTTTCTTTATAGTCAAACTCTCACATCCATACCTGACTACTGGAAAAACCATAGCATTCACTAGACGAACCTTTTTTGGCAAAGTAATGTCTCTGCTTTTTAATAAGCCGTCTAGGTTGGTCATAACTTTTCTTCCAAGGAGCAAGTGTCTTGTAATTTCATGGCTACAGTCACCATCTGCAGTGATTTTGGAGCCCAAAAAAAAGGTCTGACACTGTTTCTGCATCTATTTGTCATGAAGTGATAGGACCAGATGCCATGATCTTAGTTTTCTGAATGTTGAGTTTTAAGCCAACCTTTTCACTCTCTTTCACTTTCATCAGGAGGGTCTTTAATAGTTCTTCGCTTTCTGCATAAGGGTGGTGTCATCTGCATATCTGAGGTGATTGATATTTCTCCTGGCAGTCCTGATTCTAGCTTCTGCTTCATCCAGTACAGCATTTCTCATGATGTACTCTGTATATAAGTTAAATAAGCAGGGTGACAATGTACAGGCTTGACGTACTCCTTTCCCAGTTTGGCACCAGTCTATTGTTCCATGTCCATTTCTAACTAACTGTTGCTTTTTGACCTGCATACAGATTTCTCAGGAGACAGGTCAAGTGGTCTGGTATTCCTATCTCTTGCGGAATTTTCTACAGTTTATTGTGATCCACACAGTCAAAGGCTTTGGCATAGTCAGGAAATCAGAAATGGATGTTTTTCTGGAACTCTCTTGCTTTTTCCATGATCCAGTGGATGTTGGCAATTTGACCT